>JARFOC010104796.1:0-12172 GCA_031763485.1 Osmoderma eremita | reverse complement strand
ATTTTCATGACAATAAAGCACGTTATTATTATTATTATTATTATTATTATTATTATTATTATTATTATTATTATTATCACTATTGAAAGCCCTTTATCACTTTTAATTGTGGAGAGGTAAAGTTTTCTTTTAAATTCGAAGTATCCTTTATTTTATGAAAGTGTAAACAATTAATACTATAACAGTTGTCTAGTATGGTAGAACTGAAAATACTTTTTGTGTAAAATTTATCGCTGGCCACCGATAAATGAAATAACCTTACATGCATTATGTGTTTTTACTTCTGTTTGTAAATTTATAAATATATGTAAAATTATATGGCATTTAATCAACATGATTTGTAAAATAAAGCCTTCGTTATTAATATTGCTATCTACCTTTACACTAGTTAATGTAAAAACACAATTGAGTACGGTGTAACATCCGTTTGTACTAAGATATGTATACCTAGACAATATAAAAATAGAGTAAGTCAATACCATTCCAGCATCTGGGAGTTCAAGTTCAAGACAATGGCGAGCAAGAAATAGAATTTAACGGGAGAATAGAGAAAGTGTTTAACATGTATGAAAGAAAATTTTATCAACAACAAAGAACTAACAGGGAAAACAAAATTAATATTATTATTAAAGTATAAAGCCGTACTAAGAACCCTGCTAGCTTTCGGACGCGAAATATGGATATTAACATATAAACAAAAGAGCGAACTACAAACTGTTGAAACCTCAGACGAGTCAAAGATGTAACCAGAAAAGGCAAGATAATAATTACATGAATAAGACAAGACCTAGAAATGCAACCGCTAATAGAGTTTATGGAGCTGGTGGAGACATCTAAATAGAATGGAGAGCGTAACACCGGTAGAGAATGGCTAAAATGTATTAAAAAGCAGAACGAAGAGCAGGTAGACCACCTAAGATCTGGGGTAAAGTTATTGGAGAGGTATTGCAGAAACAAGAGGGCAACTGAAATTAAGCCAAAGCCAAGGCAAAAGGCAAACACGGATAGTCCAAGTTTGTTTAAGTTGTAATACCAACTAATATGGTAGACATGGTTATAGGTTAAGTATTGCAGTATTACAAAATTGACTTTTAAATAACACTAACCTTCAGAGACGTTAATGTCAGAATGTGACATTAACGCATATATGATTTAAACTACTGTTATGACAGTTGAGTTCGTCTGTTACATCTGACTGATGTAACCAGGCAACTTTTGGAAATATAACAATACTACATATATCGTAAGTGCTAGGTTTAATTTACATACATTGAAATATTCACGTTGGATATGAATTTGGAATTTTGAGAAACGGTTACTGTATAAAAGAACTACAAGAATTTTGACAATATTTCAAATTAAATTTATAAATACCTTGATTACTTTGTTGTGTGTATATGTACCGTGTTCCAGCTCTTTTCCCTCTTCAATTTCCTTCATCCCTCTCTTCTTAACTCCAACCTTCAGAATCTCTTTCCTCTCAACTGCAACCTTCAGTATCTCTTTCCTCTATTTATGCGGTTTTATACAATTCACTACTTAATATATTGTTAAGTGATTGCTGGTAATTATCGCCTGATGCGTATAAAAATTTTAACTTTAACGTTTCTGTTTATTTTCTTTTCACCTAGTTGTTTATGGGCGAATTACATTCCAGTAAGGGAGCGAATCGGAATAGACACCGAAATAAACACTGAACGAGTTTACTTGTTAAATGTACTATGATCATAGAATTATCGAAATGATTAGGTATAATGTCTATAAATATAACGGTCTGTTAATATTTGTGTATCTTCATTGTGAGATAACTACATTGTGAGGTAACTAATATTACCCACTAAATGATTTAAAATGGGTTCAGTTTTATTGCTTATTAGAACCACTATTATATTTTTAAGAATATTAATTCGTATTGAAACCAATGATTTCTATTTGTATATTTTATATTGAGTGGATACTGGAACATTATGTTTATAATGATTAACTGCCTGCTCTGAGTTAGGGTATGACCCCAGGTGACCATTAAATTAGCGTGATAAAAGGCTAACCCTAATTTCAACTACAGTACATCCCACTCGCAACTGACACGCCACGCTACCGTAAAAAGCATTATTACCCCATAGAGGAATATACGTTATCAAATTAAAATAAATGAAATATGTAATCAATCGTTGTCGAAAGCCTTTCACGGTCAGAGTTTCTGTTATAACGTTTCCAGGATTGGACTATATATCTTAGTGTCTTACAAATTCCGACGTTTTGATTCGAAATTGTGGGATGGTATTGTGTGAGTCGTTGTTAGACACCTTCAACTTGACAACAACCACACCAATTTGTACTGATTATTAGAGATTGACAGATAAAAGTTTATGCCATCACCTCCACCATGTGTAGACGCGTTTCGCCGTTTACGCCTCATCGGTACACCTTCGTGGAAGTGATGGCAATTTTTATACTAACCTGTATATAAAGGCGATATGATATAAAATGCAAATGAGAATTGATCAACCCCATCTGTAGGAATACAAATGTGGTATGATCAACTCCATCTGCTTGGATAAACGCTCACTAGCTACTCTAACTGTATATATGAACAACTTACGTTGTCCTATACATGCAGCAGTAGCGCTCGCGTCATCGGCAAAACCTGCCGTAGGTAATATTTACAGATAAAAGTTCAGGCCATCACCTCCACCATGTGTCAACTATCAATTCTACAGACTCGAGTCTGTACTCGATTCTATACACTTCTGTCTGAACTCGAATCTGTGGGTACTCGAATACTAGACTCGAGTCTACATACTCGAATGTTTACTCGATTCTTTTTCCAACCGAGTACGGGTTTCTCGATGCTCAATATCACGGCCTCGTCGCATCATTACGATTTATAGTTGTGCAGTTGCGGATTGAGAAAAACCCTTCAATTCTATATGTCTACATGCAAATCGTAATAGCTCAAAAATAATTTAACCTAACGCCGGATCTACCGTACTGATAACTATTTACGTTGTGCGTCGAGTTTCACAAAAAGTTTTCCCCACAAACAGCTTTTCCATGCCAATTAAATAACCAGAAAATTACTTATATGCACATAGATACTCGATACTTGCACACATGTTCGGCACAGCTCCTTTAAAAGTCTGCGCCGCGTAGTCTACACCAACACATTATGGCGTACAGTTACAAATTTTCATGAAATACAACACAGCGCAAATATGTATTGGTGTGAACCCAGCTTAAGACCCCTAAAGACGCTGTTTTAGCCAATTCTTGCTATATAATATAAAAATTTTGAACCATGGATATCATATTAGCATATTAAATTTAATATTCATAGAGTGAGGCAAGTAAAAAATCATATTAAAGATATGAATATACATATTGAAGGTCACAAATTCATATTTTTCATTATGGTATATAAAATTATATTTGATGAAGTTAAAATCTGAGTATTTTTAGCATTGCAGATATATAGCACGAAAGATACGATTTGAACATAAACTCTATTACATCCCACAATGTTTCTTCCAATTGTCTTATTCGGTCGTTTAGATGACAATAAAAAATTTTTATGTGGCAGTAAACGTTTTACGGCCTATAAAATATTGAATATATCGACAAACTTCTGAATCTAAATTGTCGGACCATAAAAACACGACGTATGTACATAATTATTTCATTGGGGTGAAATAAAGATTAATTTTATATTTTCTATCAAATTTCATTGCAAATGTAGTTTAATACGTTGTAAAATGTATTTTTTCGTAGCAAGACAAACAATTATTTCAGTTATTAATTGCAAAGGTTAAGGTTCATAACACCAATATTTATTCTCGTCAGACAAAAATTAATCAATCTAAAACACATTCTTATGAAGTTCTTGTAGTTAATTAGTAATCCATCAGTCAAAGCTATGATGTATACATGTACCCGAGTTAACATTTTTTATTTAACTTTCATTAAAATAATTATAACTCGTAGATATGGAAACATTGAATTATTATGGTTCATGACAACACACCTATAATATGGTTAAAATAAATTTAAAAGTATTAGATTATGTTTGGTATGTATTTTACAGATTAAAATCACCTGTCTACTTTGCGTATACTTAGGGTAAAAGTAGTTATACATGTATTTTTATTTATTTCGTGTATACCTAGTTGTTACTCCTAATTGATTGAGATGATCAATTTATTTCACTTAATAGTACAATTAGAACAAATACATGAAATATATGTTGAACGAATTACCACTAGTCAACTTATTCATGAAATCTTTCTAGACCAAAGGAAATTTGTGTAAAGCGACGTTCATTGTAGGAAGATTTTATCGACAATATAAACACGAATCGCTACTTTATACAATATAAAAACCAATATTTTTACATGTTCTGAAAAACAATGAAGAATGATAACAAACGTATTAAATTGCTTAACAATCAAAATTGCAGTTGATAATAATGGTAATTACACCTTACAAGTCAGAAATATACTTAAATCATTTAAGAAAATCAAAACAAAGCAATACTAAAATTGTTAAAATAGTTCTATTTAGGTAATTGGAAATTTCTATACTCTTTCGCACATTTTATAATTTCCCTTCGTATTATTGATCAAAACTAAATCAATAATAATTTTTGATACTATTTCACCATAGTTTCTTTTTACATTATACAAGTATTATTATTTTTTCTATTACAATTATTATTTTAACTTTCTTTAGACCTTCTTTTATACGACTTGTGTTGTATTCCTTTTAAACTAAGGATATTATTCATATACAGGCTGAGGGCATTAGTGTGGCAAGCTATTCGTTGTCATATAAGATATCAAAAAAAGTTATTTACGAAAATTGTAGACAGTCTTAAATTTAACATTTTAAAATTAACTACATATATACAAGATGTTCCATATCACCAGGGTGAACCAAATATACCCTTTCTTAAATGGAACACCTATATATTATTTCAGATTTAGATTAAGCTCATCCCTCACACCGGCAATATAAAATTCCATTGCATTATACACCGTTTTTTAGAAGTTATGGTCAATTTTATATGCAAATCACAGTGAGTTTGAGGTCTTGTATACTACAAATGACACAGTCTGAAATGTTTCTTTTACAAGCATATATTTATTATACTGGCTCACTTTTATAGCAAAGTGACATTTTTTCAAAATGTCAAAACTCAACAGGGCGACTCAAAACTCAAGTAAATACATTAATTTCTCAATCATTGTAAATGCATCACCCTGTATTTTATATCATAAAAAGAAAGAACAGTTTAGTTACTTTCATTTTGATTAAGCACCCTCTAGACCTAAAGTCATTAATCTCTGAGATATTTTAAAGTATATTTAAAAAGTGAGACTTTTTGAAATTATTTTAATATAACAAGTTAGTCATGGAAAAATGACAGTTTAATACAACTAAAGTATACAAACATGTATACACTAATGATTAGCATTTAATTAATTAGCCCAACTGTTTACAATGTAGTTCTATAATAAATGTTCAAAATATCCACCATCTTACTGTCATTCTTTCCGCGATTAACTCGTTATATTAAAATAATTTCTAAGAATCTCACTTTTATAAAGAGACTTAAATATCTTAGAAATTAATGACTTTAGATATAAAGAGTGCTTAATAAAAATTAAAGTAGCTAAACTGTTCTTTCTTTATATGATATAAAATACAGGGTGATCCATTTAAACTAATTGAGAAATAAATGTATTCGAGTTTTGACTCGTCCTGTAATCTGTTTTCACAATTTTGAAAAAATGTCGCTTTGCTATAATAGTGGGCCAATATCAAAACACTATGTAAAAGAAAAATTTCAGACTGTGTTGTTTACACAGTCACAGTACACGTTGAATCTACAATGATTTGCATATAAAATTGACCATAGCCTCTGAGAGACGCCGTATAATTTAATGAAATTGTATATTGGGGGTGTGAGGCATGAGCTTAACCTAAATCAAAATTAATAAAGGGTGTTCCATTTAAGAAAACGTATGTTTCGTTCACCCTGGTGATATGAAACACCCTGTATATATGAAAATAATTTTAAAATGTCTACAATTTTCGTAAATAACTTTTTTTGATATCTTGTATTGCAACGGATATATCGAGCTTTGCAACATTAATGCGTCACTCTGTATGTGCTTACAAAATCGCTTTTGATATATAATACTATAAGTACTTTTCTAAATCTTCACTCCTTACAATATCTACGCGCACTTCGTTGATTCTGCTTTCTTTAGCTTATCGATTGAATTTGGCGACGAAAGGAAAATAAGATAAAGTCCAACAGAGAAACAATCTTGGTTGTTGTAAGTTGCACGAAGTTATTTATTTAGAAGGGGTTTTAGTACTGCTATAAATACATATGAATACAAATTACATATGAATGACTTTATAAAATATAAAATTTAAGGGACTTTCAGCATGATGCTCAGGAAGAAGATCTAGAACAAGTTTTCTTTTCCAAAAACCATGTTTTCCATGAATATTCGCTTGCTATTTAAGTGAAACTAAAACAGCGCTTGGTGGAACAGAGTCTTAAACCCTACATTTATGCACATTAGGGTGTTCCTTATTTACACATGCTATTTTTGTATACGAAATTTGTTAGACCTCACCTAAACCTAAAAAGTTTATAATATGTATATCTAAGGAACATAAAGACAAAGAATCAGCCATTTAGTATAAGTCCTTCTCGTGTCCTACAACAACTTAAAGTTTAATTTTTTTGCCGAAGTACATAGGTAGTACGAATTATTTATTAGTATAGATATTCACATTATGTTTAAAATGTGGATCTGAGAGTAATCATAATTAAGTTAGTTTACTAGCTACTACACCTGCTCAAAGCGCAACAAAATTGACATACTAAAGACGTAACATTGTCCTTGTGTATTGAGATGAAAAACTGTTGCCATCATTAAATGCTATAAGCTCCACTAATGAGCGATTGTCGGTTGTTGTTTTCAGTAAGAATGTCGTCTGTTGTGTACCGGAACAATGTTAAGTTTAAAAGTTGAACCCCGTGGCAGTTTGAAGTTAAACAAAACACCAACAGATTGTTTTGGAAAGTTTTACTACGGCTTAAAGGAATGATTGAACGCGTGTGTATGTGTTTGAATGGCAAAAAAAAATTTAACAAGTGACATGAAAATGTTTTCGACATCAAGGACGTGATTTAGATAGAATGGGTTCCAGAAGACATAACTTTTTACCAACACTATTATAAGGAAGTATTGAAAAAAAAATGAGAGGAAGACTCAGGCAAAAACATCCAAGACTGAAAAAAATGGTTTCATTCATCATTAAGCCAATACGGCTGTTGTTGATACAACACTTCCTATGAAGCAGTTTTTGACAGGCAAAGAAATTATTACATTTGAACATTCTCCATATTCGCCCGACTTAGCACCGTACAACTTTTATCTTTTCCCAAAAGTTAAGTTAGTGCTGTAAAGAAGAAAATGGCGGAAAAACAGAAATTAATTTCCTCTACGCCTTCGACCGGTGATCCTTTACACAGAATACGTTCATATTATGACAACATTGCCGATAATACAGTGGACATAATTTTTTCCAGTCTGCGATACCTGTACTCTACAGTACCTATGGCCTCTTTGGAAGAAAAGGTACTAAGGAAAGACCTTTATTTTTAATTCTCCATCACCTCTAAAAGTTTGTTGGTGATATTCAGATGGACCCTGTATAAACATTTATACAAACATTGATAATACAAGTGTACCCCAAAAGTTGTATTTACAGGTTTAACAAAGTTTATATTATATAAACCTAAACGCATTCAAAATCGTGTAAGCAAACTGTCAAAAATTTTACATTGAAAATACGTATACATTTCGTCCGGGTATCTTAAGATAAGGTTTTCTGGCAGTAAAGCACATTCCAATCTGAATATTTAAAATGTATGTATGTACATACGTAGGGGATGTATTCTCTGAGCGAGAAGCAGCTCTGGCACGTTTCGAATCTTTATTGTTCGGGGACTTATTCACGTGCTTGCTTTCAAAGTTAGTTTTTTTGCACAAAAGTTATTTCTCTTTCTCGTGTATATTTTGGAATATATTACGAGAGCAAGAAGATTAGACGTGAACCTCATTTCATATACAGTAACTGCAAACAGTTGCACGCCAAATTAGATTTTAATTTTGATTCATTAAAAAAATCGATAGGAATGATTTGTGCACCTGAAAGTATCTTATTTTATTTAATATACCAAAACGTATCGTTTGCAGAATAATACACCAGTGTTACAGTAAATAAACGCTCCTCAGGTTTCGCTTGAACGAAAATTTAAATTATTCAACTTTCAATTTATAAGGGTTGTGTCCTAAAGGGAGGTAAGGTATGGTCATATCAACAAAATAAACGATCCTCATTAAATATTTGCATGTTTCCTTCAAATTCCGTTTTCCGACGTTGACTAAATAATGACTCCACTACCAATTTATTTGTGCACTGATGTGTGTTCTTCTTTCCTAATGTAGACGGGAACATATTTCATTCTTTTCTTTTCCGTTCACTTTAATTGCACTCATTGTTGGGTTTAAAAGACTTTTGCTTTGCTATGTTTGAATTGCTCGAATTTGCTGTTTGAATTGCACGAACTTCAATAGCGTTTAAAGGCACTCCTAGTTCGACTCAATTAGGATCTGCAATTATGTTCAAATGGATTTCTTTCTGTAACACCGTTCTTATTTTTTAACATTTCATTTCTTTGTCATTTTTTTATAATGCCTGATATTACATCTGGATAGTGAAATGAAGTGGTACAATGCAATAAATTAATAAAAGAAATTTGCATATTAATGAAACTATGTGTACGCTTTAGTTGTAACTGAATATACATGTTAATAGTAGCATCTAACGTTTTGAAATGATTATGGACAATAACTCGATCGAAAAGTAACACAAACTGATTTTCTGTAACAATGTTATTTGTTCGTTGTACTAAGGTTAGTGTCTGTTCAATTTGTACTGAGGTGGACTTAGATTTCGATTATTTCTAGAACTACAAACACGAAAGAAATGGCCAATTAAGCAATATCGTCACTTCCGTTTCATTGCATTTCCTTGCGTTTTTGTTACTGGCTAGCGAAACACCATTAACATCATAGTTCTTGTTCGAATATTTGGTTTCAGTGTAATATGCATTTTTAAGCTTCTGCCACCTCACTGATTTATTAATAATAATGGCAAATTAGTAATTAAAAACGGCCTCGTATTGATGCTTCTCTATCCCGTATCAAAAACAATAACCTTAAATTATTGCATGATTCACTCTTTAAATCGCCGAGGAAAACTAATATGGTTAAGAAAAATATCAAAAATTTAATGGCTTTGAATTTATGAGTATGGGAGGTTAATGCGGTGGATATTACACTTGCAAGTGGAGTAAAAGGCTCAGACAATGTGATGGCGGATTTCCCATCAGAATATGGGTATCGGGAGCCGATAAAAAGTGAACCAATCACCATTAATTTAAACATAATAGAAGCACCAGGTTTAAAAACCGAGCTGAAGTATGTAGGCAAAAGACAGCGAGAGAACAAAACTTTCAACTGGAACATTAATCAAAATGCAAATAGTTTAGTTTCAGAAACCCACCGTAATAAGTTTCGAATTTATTTTTCTATTTTGTATTCTCAAGTATATATATTTTATTTGAATTTATTATTTTTTATTTATTATTATTTTATTATTGTTTTAAAAGTTATTGATTTATTTGTTTGCTCCAGTATTACGAGGATGTTTAGTTTTCTCAAAAAATAAAGGGGAGTACTGTAATGTAACACTAAAATTAAAAGATTTTTAATTACGGAATTTTAATACCATATAGAAATTTTATTTCAGTTGACTTGTATGTTGGTTGTATCTTACTTCGAACACTTGCACATTTTTCCACATTTGTGTTTATAGTTTATAAATACCTTAAGAGAATATATATCGTTTTGTTTGTTTTTTGTTATTTTGCCAGTGCAGTTTTGGAGATGTTTAAAGAACGATTTGTAAAACTTCATCTTTAGTATATTCTTTCTTCATTGTATTCTTTATGTTCTAAAGCTTTTTCTTTTATAACCAGGCATCTACAGTAACTTTGTTGGTGGTCTACCATTAGTTAGTCTTTGAAGTTCCATTTTAAACACAGATGTTTTAAGGTGATATTGTTACTTTATCAGTCATATATATAGTAAAGAGGAGTTGTGTGGACAGGTGGCAAAGTGGTGGAGAAACGGTAGAAGAGAGAGAAGCGAGGTAAGCTATGCAAAGAAGACACGAGTTGTCAAGTTGCGTCCAATCTGAGCAGGCAAGATGTCATTTTTGATATTAGTTAGAATTAATTGAATTAATGTCAGTCAGGCGACATTACTTTACCCGACTGCTACTACCACTTCATTAAAAGTCGTCGACAACCCCGAAACGAGAAAGAAATCGTTAATCGGGAAAAGTTAGAAGTCGCGAGGCGTGAGTCGGGGAAATAAATAGTGCGAAGACCAGTATTCCACTGGTACTTCTAGCAAGCAATCAAGTTGGCTGTATCAAACCCCAACTCCCGGTCTAATTTAGTTGAAGTAGCGAATCAACGGTTTGGAACCCGAAGATCAAGAGCTAAGTCCACAAATACCATTGCATTTATGCACATTGTTTCACTACGTATTTAATTTTTTCTATTCACATTAATAATAACTACTATAAATATTAGACAGGAGCAGTTTGTGTATTGCACTACCCTTTAAACGGGGCCCCGAAATTGTTACTTTATCTTTTATTGTTTTTCTTGTGCATGGCTTTGTTAAGCAATAAACGTGTAGTTATTCAAACATTCTTTTATATGGTACATAGTTTATTTTACTCCAGAACTGCACGACTTGAGAATCTGAGGAGCTAAGTAAAGGAAGAGTACTCATGCCACTTTAATTCAATAAACCATTTTTGAAGTTAATAAAAATTAAATCAATTTCTGTTTTGATTAAATGCCGACGTCGTAGTTAAAATTATTGTAATCGTACCACTATGTCCCAATATTGATACCATTAATATCGGGTATAGCGGGCCCCCGGAGCATAATGGCATAATTGTTGAATTTCGTTTGAACTGTTATAGCTTTTTTTCTCTTTTATCTTTAAGTGTTCTCAAACATTCGCAGTTTTCTTATACATTTCCTTTCGGTATAATAAGCAATAATTCTTAAGGGGCCCTACTTTGTCAGTTTCTTTTCCAATACTGTCGTTGTACGTAATATTATTTTAATTATCATCTTATTTTCCGTTTGTATTTGGTCACAATATTTTGTAGTAATCTCCTGGCAAAATTCCAAAATATAGAGCGAAATATAGAGAACTTAAATTCTTTATATTTCGCTCTTTGAAGAATTTGATTTTACAATACCGCAGACCGCATACCCGTTTCTAATTACTAATTTTTTCCTAATATTACGGTCGAAGTACTTGTTGGTAATAATAATTGTAATCTTTATTTCATTAATTGAAAGTATAACAACATATGCACATTCCCAAAATAATGAAATATGCGTCTGAAGGAAAAGAAAATTTATATTGTATAATGTACTGTGTAGATTTAAATTTATGTTCTAACTATTTGATATTCGGACAACTTGTACCGAAACACTTGTTAACAGGGTATGGCTCCAGATCACAAACATATCTAAAAACATATGTTTTCAAGGGAAAAGCTTTGATTCCGTCTTTAGTAAAATTGGTAGTCTATTGAAAATTTTGTAAATTTGTATGTTGTGCGTTTTCTTATTTTTGCTAACCTATGCGCACGTGCCACCAAAAAAGGATTTTTGAAAATGAAGACTGCACATTCATACATGTAGATGCCGGTAGAGACCGTTAATAAATTATTTTGTTTGTAGACGTTTCACGAATACTTCGAATCAGCTGTACACTATTACTTCCGGTTTCATTATTTGGGTTTCTGGCAGTTAAAATGCATATTTTGAGGAAAACATTAAAATATGAAAAAAAAGTAATTTTTTTATTTAAGAATCAGTGAAAAAGTCTTTAATTTTATTTATTATTAGTCAGCATTAACGTAATTTACATTTCGAACATTTATTTAGGAATTGGGGTATTATACAATTTATTAAATTTAAAGTAAAATA
>JARFOC010104766.1:0-12177 GCA_031763485.1 Osmoderma eremita | reverse complement strand
AACCATTTACGGGTTGTGGTAGAACTGTAACCACAGATAACTTCTTCACGAGCAAATCCCTAGCAACACAACTGATAACAAAAAAACTACGTTAGTTGGAACTATCCGCTCAAATAAAAGGAAGTTACCAATAATTGCGAAGAATAAGAAAGGAGATATGAAGCCCTTTTCATCGAGAATTTTCACAACAGATAATTGTACTCAACAATCTATAAAAGTAAACCCAAAAAAAGTACTTTTACTCAGTTCTAAACATAAATCTGTAACAGTTGAAAACAATGATAAGCGTTTACCAGAGACGGTTTCATATTACAACAAAACTAAATTTGCTGTAGGCATGGCCGATAGGAAATATACCACAAAATCTAAGTCTTGTAGATGGCATCTCCAAATATTTTTCAATATCCTTGATTTAGCTGGCATAAATGCCTGGATTTTGTACAAGCAAACGACAGGAGAAAATATCTCGAGACAAGACTTTCTACTACAGTTAGCTGTAGAACTTGCCGCCGACTTTCGATAAGACCGTGAGCAACCAAAAACAAGAACAAATACGAAAGGAACGTTGCCTAAATCTACTACAGATTCTCATCAACGTAAGACGTGTCAAATAGGATATTGTAACGAAAATAAAACCATCAAAATTTGTTCTAAATGTAAAAAATCTGTTTGCGGGAAATGTATAATCGCATTTTTTACATATAGAGGGTGATATGTAAAAAATGCGATGAGCAATGAATTAAAAATTCTTATTTTTTTTTTTTGCAATACAAATCGACAGTATACATTTTTGGGTGGCCGGGTACCCTCCATTTGTTTGATTTTCTTTATTTTCATTTTCCACAAATAATAACGTTTGCAAAGACTCTGTATTATAACCGCATGGGTATATCGTTTTAAATATCGATAAACTAAAAGTACATGTATTCTAACACTTACACCATTATCGTAATGCGTATATAAGGTGGCCGTTTGAAATAATATATCAGACGCATATTTTTCGTGCAGTGTAAATTCGCAGTTTAGCATAATGGCAGCGATTAATTAGCTAATGTG
This sequence comes from Osmoderma eremita, assembly GCA_031763485.1. Classification (NCBI taxonomy): domain Eukaryota; kingdom Metazoa; phylum Arthropoda; class Insecta; order Coleoptera; family Scarabaeidae; genus Osmoderma; species Osmoderma eremita. Next base: position 11,121 of record JARFOC010104766.1, on the reverse strand, counting down.
TTGAACATGTCACTTCTAACGTTTCAAGTAGCCAACATCGCAATAATTCCTTTGACGTCCGCCTATGGTCATATCAATCACATTGTAGGCCTATACAAATAGGAGCCTGTTCATGGTTTTTTGCCTCTTTCTGTTAGCTCTTTTAGCGTAAAAATCTAATCCTGTACACTCCCGTCCTTTCAAAATCCTGAATGAAATTTTCCTAGCTGTGGCTCTATTACACGGCGAAATCTCTTCTCTCCCAAAAGGTTTATTTCTTGCTCAACCCAGTGAGGTACGTAGATTCAAATTTAAGATTTTGGGCCTAAAATGTAGTGCGTACGGCCAACGCTTTTAATAAAAAGAATCGGCGGCATTTGTCCCTACATACACTATACGATCCAAGAAAGCGTTTCCATTAATACACCGACACACATATGTATATTTAAAAAAGCGGTTTGTGAAAGGAGAGTAATATATGGTATAGAGTTGCATTGCATACTTTCCTAACGCACCGTGAACTTTATTATGGCAATAGGTGTGAAAAACCAAATATATTACAGCCCTTGGCGCGTACGCCGTACCTATAATTTATGGACATTTTTAAAAATTTACATACATTTATAATTTGTTCGTATAGAAGAGTTTTGTAAGCATGTAACTTATGAATCTGTACGTTGGAATTGTAAATTATAGAGTCGCATATCGGTGCGGAGTAATAAACTTAATTACTCCACGTATATATGTGCAATTGGGAGTAAAATTAAATGAATTTCATTTAGTTTGATTTAGAAAAACCAGGCAAATTTGTGTTGTAATACAGTAGAACCTATCTAACGACCTCCGGTGGAATTTATATACAGTGCGGAACAGACAAATGGAATAAATTCATTATCTCAATTATTGTGCATATACAGGAAGTCTTATAACATTGTACCACCCCAATGCATTTCGATTTCCCCTTGTTTCCAATGCCAGTGGTATTTTTAATAATTATTTTCGTTGTTTTTTTTTTGAATTTTTTCTTATGTAAAGGTATACTTGTGATAAATTGTTTTCAGAAAAAGATTCTCCATCAGAATCATAAAAAAAGTATAGTGTAATTTTAAAAAGAACTTGGCCCTAAAATTTTTAAAACGCTATCAATAATTTTATCAGCTCATTTTATAGCCTACACTTGATGATAAGCTGTTGCGTTTGCAACAAGTCCTACAAAATTGATTGTGTAGATATCTCCAAAAGTGAAGCGAGAAAAATACGTACTAAATCTGGACTCACATGGACTTGATGATTTCAACAGCCCTAGGGCGGCGATTGTTGGATTGCAGAGAGAAATAGCTGAGTTAAAGTCTAACAGCAATACCCCCATATCTTCATCTATAAGTCTCTTGGAGAGAGAAAAATTTGTGCAGAAAGCTTCCGAACGTGAAAGGCGAAAATTGAATTTGGTGATATATGGGTGCCAAGAAAACATAGGTTGTTTTAGAAAACAACAGTCTGCTACCGACACCGCTCTTATTTTCGACTTGCTCTCATACCTGGAGGTGCAGGAGACAAATGTATCACCAAGTATACTTGGCAAATTTGATAGTTCCCGAGATGATTCGCGTCGTCCACTTAATTAAAAATGTCATCTGAAGAAAATATATTTAAGGTTTTACGTAACGTTAAAAAAAGCAGTGTGATCGTTGGAGAAATATATCCATTTACCGCGATCGTACTATTATGCAAATGGGGCTGCATCGGGGTGTGAAATGTGAGCTGAATGACCGCAACGCTAATGGCGAACCTGGACTTATGATAAAATACAAGAATGGGATCCCAACTATCGTTGCCAATAGCGCGGGAAACTAGGACTGCCCAACAAACCTTCCATTCAGATGAATATCAATTATCAAAACACCCGGGGCTTAAAAACTAAAACTCACCAATTTTATGTAAATGTATGTGAACAGCAGTATGACTTAATTGTTATTACAGAAACATGGCTTAATACAACTATTTATTCAGCGAAGCTGTTTCCTCCATATTACAATATTGCGAGATGTGATCGCAAATTTGATCTTGCAAATCGTAGTGATTGTGGCGGAGTGCTAATTGCTATTGCTAATAACATAGACTTCGACGCTGTTGATACTTCTCATATGATTGATTTAGTTTTATGTAAGTGTTATATTAGTTCCTTTATTTACTTCGTAGCTGGTATTTACGTGCCTCCTACTGTATCTAATCAAGAATTCGAGCTTTTTATTGATGCTTTTGAAACATTAGTTACGAATAGTTACGAATCATGTGGTCATAATTGGTGTCATAATTATAGTCCGCAACTACATTGATGTCACTCCCAGTACCAGAGAAGCATAGAAGTGCTCGTATTTATAAGACAGCCTGTATATAAAAAATTCCCGAAACGCGTCAGTTCTAAATTATGAAATACGCCGTAAAGTGAAAAATTTATCGCTAAATTCAACCCCCCAAAGGTGCACCTTTCATGCTCTCGTCAAAAATACTATATTATTATATTAAAATTTTTAATCAAGTATAGACCAAATAATCTAAATAAAATTAGGTATAGGAGGAAATAGGATTGGTTCTCCTTGCTAACAAAAAAAAAAAACAAGAAGAAAAGAAACAAAAAATCAAGTAATAATTGAGCCATTTCCTTTATCGTTCACACCCACGTCAAAATGATAGTAAGCCCGAGACTTCCATGTTACATGTTCGGTTCTCTTCTATATAATGGACCTACAACCACGATTGAAAGATCCATTTAGTTAGAAAGGTGCGGTAATACTGAGCAGCACGCGAGCAATTTTGATCCAAATAATTAAAATGCATGCTGTAGTAATATTGTATAAATAAGCAAGGAATAATCTTTTTATATTAATTTCTTTTGTATATTTGTCGGCATCCAAAGAATAAATTACTAGATACCGGTTTATTGTTCCAAATAATGTAAAAATAAAAACAAAAAAAGAAAAAATGTCAAGTACTATAAAGATGTTAAATAAATAAAAATTAAATGCGAATATACCCATTTGAAACCTGCCGTACAACGCAAGCAATATAAGGTGAAAATTTATGTAGATTATAGTCGGAAACTAGCTTAACTACAGATTTACATAAATATAAAGTTGTTCGTCATAATCTGGCTAATTTATCATTATAAGACGTCGCATAGGCATACCACCTATTTGTTTTAAAAGACATTTCCATTAACTATGGAATTTATACGGGATTTATATGGGATCCCATATTTTTTTTTTTTATACCGTAAATAATCGTATAACGTATATTCATTCTTGACCATATTTAGGATGGGTATTAATTTAGAGAGTTAACATTAACAGACGGCGAAAGAGAATTATAATGGAGACGTTTTCGTTTCGAGATATTATAAATTATTATAGTTTACTTTATAGATCTGTACAAACATTTTTCTATAATCCCCTTTATTTGAAGAAAAGGCGATTTAACAGCTTTCTCATCCTATTTTCCAGACTTTAACTTATAGCGTTTATATGCAGTTGGATAATTTCCAGCGAAAAGGGGATCTCCAACGTTAAACGAGGATTTGCTTACGTACATATAACTTTTGCGATTCATTCTTTCGCGATTAATACCGTCTCCTTTTGCGATCTTAGAAGAAAGAAAATCTGCCAAAAACCTAGTAAATAAAGTACAAAATTAAAAAGAAAAACAAACATTACCTTCACAGGACATTTAACATTTTTCTGGGGCGCATTTAACAATTCAATGATTTTAATACTTCTGAAAACTCTCTGGTGGTTGTACATACATGTTCTTATCTTGAAGTATTAAGAATGAAATACCAAATTCGGTAATTAGAATTTATGTATTGGCTTGAAAAAAATTCGTTTGTAAGAGCTAACTATTTTTTTAAAGGAAGGTTATATGAAAGAGATCTGTTTCTTTGCAACAGAGTTTACATTTTAACGCATGGATTAAATTGGTGATGCTGAATAATAAGTCGTTTTTGCTGATGGCATCTAAACTAAAGACTTTTCTTTCTACTTGTGGAATATAAAAGCCTAAGGTTTTAAATTCAAAGTCATTTACACGTCCATGTATCAATCGTGTAACATAAATAAGTTTTATGTAGTGGGTAATATAACAAAAACTTTCAGATCATCTATAGTGTCATTGACAAAAATAAGAAACGGGATTGGCCCAAAACAGAACCTTGGAGTACCCGACTTCAGTTTTAGTAACTAATAGATCAGTATCCACGACGTTGTACAAAAGCTGATCTATTTGTGAGATATGTTTGAAGTAAAACGATTAAATCAGTAGATTATCCAAGAGTTTTCTAACTAGGGAACACCTGCCGATTTCGATTAAACTGCACAGACTGAAAGAGTACCTTGGTATAAGAACAATGCCATTTTCTTTTTCCCCCGATTTCGGGGTACAGCCCCCGACAACGCATCATGCAAGTCAAGCTCTTCAGGTGTCAAAGGAATTATTACGATGTTGGCTACTTGAAAAATTGCTTTAAGTTCAGAAGAAAAAAATTGGAAATATTAAAATTTAATAGAACTGGTCAAAAAGCAATACCAGAAATGCGAGTATATAGTTGGAGTAACTGTAAAGTTAAGGTAGGATTTCGTGGAGATATTCAACGTAAAAGTAAAAGAACTCGCTTTTATACAATTTTAAATATAAATGATGGATACGCCAGAGGAAATGTGCGTGTTGTGTTGTCCCTTTTATTTTCCTTTTTTTTTTTAGTTTCTCACATGCCCAGCATGTAGTCCATCAAAATTCAGGAATTAAAATGAAATCAGATATATGGTACAATTTAACATGGGTAAACGGTAGAAAATGTTTTAGTCCCGGCCAAGCATGTAAATCGAGAATAATAAAGATACACTGTCAGATTGTCCGTCAATAATATAAAACGGCATCCTGGTATTTTATATTTTAAGAAGTGTTTGTGACATTTCCAAAACATGACCACAGATTTTCGTATGTATGCGTAATCGCCTTTTCTTTCCGTCCCGCATATGAATATTTTAGGTTGGTACGACTGGAACTGTCAGATGTTAAAAAACGTAAGATCTCTACATATATTAAAAACAGAGGCCAAGTTCGTGATGGATATATTACATAACTGATCCAACAACACAGATATTATTTAACATATTTCTGCCTTTTTTTAATTATTGACTGACAGGAAACCTGACAGAACCAGAACTATGTTGCTTAGAAGTATTCTTTCGCACGCCATGTATCTCTATATTCTTTTCCCATGTTGACGTTGTTTTTTGGTAACCACCGACCGAGGGAACCGTAGGCGTCACACTTCAAAATCACTATAATAACTCGATATTAAACTTAAATACATACCGTGAATCCGGAATATTTAAAACAGACAAACACAAGAAAATCGACTTACTGAAAAACGAATAAACACTTATTTAACAAAGTATTTGGGACATCCCCGCAAAAAGAAAGCGAAAAAATTGTTTATCTCCTCCGAAGACTTGAGGTTGTAAACGTCAGTCGAGTTATGATATATAACTTTATTGATGGCGACAGCTTCATGTTTAAGCAAAAATAATTCGTTTTCCCATGACTGTAACCGGAGGTGGGAAGTTCCTAGTAAAAGACAGCTTGTCTGAAGAGATTAGAAATTTCCATCCACCTCCTCCTCCTCACATCGAAAACGGTTACATTAAGAGCTGACATTCCGCCTTTATGAGGAGTGATTTTTTTCAAGTCGCCTGAGATATTGTTAAAGGAAAATGAAGAAATGAGGGTGTTTAAAAAAAGAAATATGTATAGGTGAGCATTGAGCATATGTAAGGAGAAATAATGTATCCGTCCTACACGCGATTATGTGTTCCTATATGGGGGAAGTACATCAGACGAGAACATATCCGAAATGGGAGATGCGAGATTGTGAGCAGGCTCGGTCTGAAACAGTAGCACAACAAAAGTATTTTTTCACATTACAGTATCTAGATCATTAATAATGATGTTGTATTACGACATAGCCAACCGGTATATATAAAATGACAGTGATTAATAGTATATATCTATAATACTCTGTTGGTAAATGTAAAACTGCCACAATGAACCAAACAACCAAAATATTCATCTCCCCTTCCAATCTATGTAATATACATATGTAGAACCGTGCTGCTAAACAAAATTCGTGCATTTTAAATTCAATATACCAAATATTATTAATTACTCAATCCTTCTGTGGCAATGATAAATGAAGCCCTCGCTGTATTGTATACGTGAACGAACAAGTGGATCCAGAATCACGAATGGTTGGGGTAGCAGATTGTTTGTGTAAAGCTCAAACCTTTCCGAATTTTACATCAATTATCCTTAAATTAAAATCAAACGCTAGCATTTAATTAATTAATAAATCCTACACGAAAATCACATTTTATTTCGCCTCCCAGTCCAAGGGGAAACACAGTAGTCAAATTCGATTAGGACAGTTCTCGTTTTATCGCTTTGTTTACTGAGACTTTTGCTACCAATCTGTTAATATTGGATCTAGAGAAAAAGAAGTTTTGCTCCAAATTTAGATAAAGAGAACTCGACCATTAGCTAGAATAGAAAGGGAAAAAACTAAAGCTGTTTATTTCTGCTACACTATGACGATACTTTATTCTCATTTCGAATATATTGCTTTTAAATCGAAATCCAAAGGAGCATCAAACGCTTATTTGTGTATTTAGTATTTAATGAAGTAATTTGGAGAAAATAAACGAATACCTAAGGTACGAAGAGTAGTTACCAGAAAAAAACTAGGCAAGAATCGATAGAAAGATAAGAATAAAATTAATAAACAAAAATGCCTAAGAAGAATCGACTGGTCAAAACCGAATTCCGATAGCTTTAACCGCTTCCAAGATACAGGCGTTTTACAAGGCAAGATACAGGTAAAAATGCGAGAAATAATCGTTAATTTTCGTTATTTCTTTACAGTAAAATCAAAGTTTACATGACAAAAATTAAGAAAATCCCGATGTATTATCAAAAGAAGCACATTTCCACAACGAATCGACACTGGTGAAAACCGCATTCCCATAGCTCTAACTGTTTTGAAGATACAGGCAAAAATGTGAAAAAGAAATCGTTAATTTTCGTTATTTCTTTACACTGAAATCAAAGTTTACTTGGCATTTCGACAACGAATCGACACTGGTAAAAACCGCATTTCCATAGCCCTAACTGTTTTCAAAATACTGGCAAATGCAATTTTTTGCAATAAAATCAAGTTTTACAAGACGAAAATAAAGAAAATCCCTATGTATTATCAGAGAAAGAGCATTTCGACCGCGAATTGATACCGATAAAAGCCGCATTCCCATAGCTCTAACTATTTTGAAGACTAAAATAAGATTCTACACGGCAAGAATAAAGAAAATCCCGGTGTATTATCAAAAAATAGCATTTTGACGGCGAATCGACACTGGTAAAAACCGCATTCCTATAGCTCTAAGCGTTTTGAAGGTATAGGCAAAAATGTGAAAGAAAAAATCGTTAATTTTCATTTACTTCTTTACACTAAAATAAAATTTTGCACGTCAAGAATAAAGAAAATCTCGATGCATTATCAAAAGGAGAGCATTTCGACGGCGAATCGACACCTGTGAAAACCGCATTCCCATAGCTCTAAGTGTTTTGAAGATACAGATAAAACTGTGGAAAAAAATCGTTAATTTTCGGTATTTTTTCCGCTAAAATCGAATTTTACAAGGCAAAATAAAGATAACCCTGAGCCAAAAGAAGATAATTTCGACGAAGAATCGAATCGCGCCAGTTTAGCCGTTCCAGTTCTTTTCAGTTAGCCAAATCGTATTTTCTCCACACCATGATGATTCGAACGGCGGAAAGTTATAGTACATATGTGCGAAGACATAATCTGATAATCAAAAAAATATGTACTTCTGGTGATTAATATAAATAATTGCTTTACATTGATCAGAATTGATTTCAAGCTAATATAAAACCAGAAATAATGTTATTGGTACAATGCTATTATATACTATGACATCTAGAGATAATCACGCATGCATATTTTTCTGTACTATCTTGCGAAACGTTATTGCTATAAGAGAAACACTTCAACATCAAATTTTGCAACAAAAAATTAGCAAATTTAATTAGCGTAAACTAAAATTTATATAATAATAGTATTAGAAAGAAAGAACAAACAAAAATGAAATCATTCATTCCTAGTTAGTGTCAATTCAAAGAGGAAAACAAAGAGTTTTCAAGATCCAATTAAATTGAATTGACTTAGGATGAAAAGTTTTTAAACATACACCTTCCGGAGATATGTGTCAAAAATTGATTGAATAGGTCCTCCGCACTGAAATTCCGCCTTTCATTTTATGAATATCACCTTTTATATGAAGAGGGATGATGGGATGATATGTTTATCTTGGGAAAGGGAAGAGGAAATCTTGCGTAACATGTGCCCGCGTACAACACACGCGAAATACTTTTGGTATATCATTCAATTTCCTTTCGATAAATTTAATTTTCTTAAAAGCAATCACACGAATGAAAGGGAATAATTTAGGCGACCGAGGACCATTATTGCTTCGGGGGGGAATCTTTGTTGGGCCTCCCGATATCGCTAATGGTGTCCGCCGAGAGTGGGGAAATAAATAACCCGGAAGAAATCGACAGAGATATTACAATTTCAACCGTAGCGCGAGCTGTCACTTTCAGATTCGCCGATTAATAGGATCAAATGGTGATAAAACATAGCGACGTGGCAGGACACCCGCGGTCAATATGAAATGGGGCGAATTCGGAGCCCTTCGCAATAAATTAATGATTTGCCCGGACTTCCTCTTACACGCAAATCCGAATGTTCCGCGATATCTTACAGATAAATGATGATTTTTTCTCCGTTGTTTATTTAATTACACCGTCTCGCAGGTACCCAAGATCAAACCGAAATAATTTCGACCCGGCTCAACTGTAATTTTGCTTGAATAACAAGTAAATAAACTAACGCACTTGACACTTTCGTAACCGCAAAGCACTTTTGATAATCGCCATCGGTTGATGACTATTGGTTTATCTAATGCGTCATCTTCTGGCATTTCCTAAGTGTTTCAAATAAAATAAATAATGAAATTTCGCATTGAGACTTCAAACTTTTGATATTCGGAACACAAAAAGGTTAAATCAACAAGAACCACCACTACCATCAGATGCTAATTATATTTTCCCGAGAATTACTTTCCATGTATTACTCAGATAGGCAAAAAGACGTCGCTATATGCTGATTAACACCTTTGAAATTTTTTCTTTTCACAATATGTGCAAATTAATCTTTTAAATATATTAACGGGTGGTTGCAATTACTTACGTTACTTCTACTTCGTCATTTATCGTCTTAGTTGCCTCCGTTAATGATTATAAAACCTAAAAAACCAAACTGAAGAGCGACCAGTACATTATCAATGATTTAATCAGGTCACGTTAACATTTAAAAATCAATTGTTAGTGACTTGAATTCAACGTAGGTGCTCCATTAAGTAGTCTTGTTGCCTTTTTTTTGATCTACAGAACGCGCCCTTGTATTTGCAGTGCTAATGTATCGCTAAATGCTAGATAACTTCTATAGTAAAAGCCTAAACGCTGCTTTATCCCCGTATCATCGTTCTAGATAACCTGTTTAATGGCGCATATTAGTTTGTTCATTGTATGGGGTTTTAATTAATCCCTTTTGCTTTGTTTTTTTTTCCTTGCTAATTAATGAAATCAAAAGAGGAACAAGAAGTTGGCTATATACAGAAGCGGGCTCAATAACAACTACAACACGAACTTCTTTCAATACTTAAACTTTGAGAAATTAGAAAGAAAAAGATAGACAGAATCTTATATAGTGTGCTTGATGATTTTAAATAGTTGACACTTCATTGCAGAAGTGGGTAATTCCCCTACCAACCCAATTAAAACAATACCTAATTCAACCTAAAGGAATGCACATCACATCTTTACATTTCGAAAGGTTATTGCTTATCTAATTCGCTTTCGAGATAAAGTGCTTAAATAGCGAGATAATTTGATAAACCCCACAGTCCCTCCGCCTTTCCCTCTATCCCTGTGACGATTGTGCGAGATGCTTTCAATGGCTCGTGGTGGCGATGGGGCAGGTATAAGATATAAGAAAATTGATTTCCCCTTCAACTATACGTATTCGAAGGAGAAGGAGAGGAATGGAAGGAATGAAAAACGGCAAGCACAAGTACCAAAATGACGTGGAGTGGAAGGAGATGTTTGAACAGCTAAAATGCTTAAGAGGACTTCGAGATGTTGGTGCTAGTACTGCCGCTGTGTTCGCAGGAAGTAAATGTATAAAGAGAATATTCTTTCGCTTATTTAGTATTCCCTCTTCGGATCGCATTAAAATTATAAATTTTAGACGGGAAAAAAAGAAAGAAAATCCAAAGCGTACACACGCTACCCTGTAGGAAGGATTCAGGACACTGTTTTATTCTTTTTAAACCGAAAAGAAGTGAAACAATATGTTATTTCGATTTGAAGGAACCGCAAAGCGCATTTCATTGATAAGGAGGCAGGCGAGATCTATTATTTTATTGTATGCATAACCCCACGTTTAAAGTTAAAAATTAAGAATAAAATCACACAATCACTCGACTCTTTTCTAGTTTAATTAACTAACTGATTTGCTTATTAGAAACATTCGTCTTCGAACAATTAGTCTCAACTGATTATCATTATTAATTTCCCATTTTGACTATCTAGTCATACAATCACTTGCTTATGTATTTTCTAGCTAATTAACTAACTCATTTTATTAATAAACCTGCATCAATCAACGATTAGTCTCGATTCTCTCATTCTGTCTTAACTAATACTATCATGATTAACAACCCTTTTTGACTAACTATAAACCTTATAAACCTCTACCAAGCAACAATTCGACGTGCCCAAAGAAGACTATAGTAACTCAAATTTTCTATTATTTGAGTTACATACAGCAAACGATTTATTCAGCTAATCTTTTCCCAAGACGAAGGTCGTATCTTACATTTCCAATATACTGTGACCAAAATTAAACGTATGCATTGAATAGTATGAGTTAAATTTTACTATCATTATTAAAAA
>JARFOC010104765.1:0-38052 GCA_031763485.1 Osmoderma eremita | reverse complement strand
TTAATACTTGTGCGGGAGGAGTAATCCGAACAGTGTGTTTATCGTGCTGCCCCACAGTCCTTGCTATCTTTAATGAAGATAGTTATTTTTCTAATAATGAATTTTTATTAGTTATGCATGTTTAATTGTTCTATACTTTTCCTATTGATATTATTACGTCTTCAACAAACGGTTAAATCGAGACATTTCTTTTCCATAGTTTTGTACATAAGCAACATTTGGATACGTTGAAATCATATATTAAATCCTAACGGGAAGTTATTTGGGTATTTTAAATAATATAAGTTTGAAATGAGCAAAACGGTGACAGATGATAATACACCTATAAGAAGTAATTATCAGAGAAGTGATAATGACATGTGTTACAATTCTCCAAAATACATATTTTTTAAAAATTTATAACCTTTCGTATTGAATGTTTTCTATTTAAAACGCTTTTTCTGTGTTTTGGTGTTTACATGTTTAATAATTTTTACTTACCTACTCTATCAAGGTGATAATACATAATTTTTGATTGGTTATATATATTAAATATTATAAAAAATCTTGGGAAATAGTACCATTAGATTACTGTAATAATTTTTTTGCCGCCATTGAAACTGGATTTTAAATTCCATAAAATATATAAACTTGTTTTTAATCAGAAACAATAGTTGGATGAAATTTAAAATATAGAAACAAAATTTACCCCTTCTATATTCATATTCAAACACTGAAAATTTACAGGTAGCACCCGCAGTTCATATTTTTATCTGGCATTATACGTCTCATGGTACTTCCTTTTTTCTATTTTATCTGCATGCTCTATTTTCAATATCGATTTATTATTTAAATTTCTCATATCATAAAAAAGGCATGATTAATATATAATATTACATTTTTATATTATATGCTTTATTAATAAACTAAAATTCAATTTTCCCCAATCGTTTGCTATCTTCACGTCTGTTGCGCTATCTATCCCTTTTGGGTCGAACTAAGTTGACAGTACAAAATTCATTTTCCGTTTTCTATTGTCCCGCGGCTACCCCTCATTTACCTGACACGCACAATGCGAATGTCTTTAGCTGTAGATAGGAACAACAATCGAGCAACATCAACACGAAGATCTAGTTAGTTTTTTTTAGAATAGAATCCACGTTAATCAGTGGAGCATCATTTAAGATAGAGATAGAATAGGCTATGAAAAATGGAAAGTGAATCGTCGTTATACGCGTCTTATTTATCTCTAGGGAGGGCGCTCGCGAGGGTGTGTAAATGAAGGCGCGAAATTTGAATTTCGTTCCGTTAATTCAGTTCGCCCAAAAGGGATTTATTAGGATGTGTTTTTGGAGTTCGTCGAAAGTTGTTTTGGAAGGTTTGCTTTTAAAGGAACCCGATTTTTGCGCTTTTTATGCTAATTATGTATTCTATTTATCTGTTAATTAATTTTTGACCTAAAAAATGCTTGGAATGGTATTTAATGCGTAAGTACACCTTTTTTTATTCTTCAAGTTGTGTTCAGTGTTTTTCTTACAGAAAATTTCTTTTAAATCAAGGTGCTCAATTGTTACAAATTATTTATATTATATTATTCCCCGTTTTATGTTTTTATTAATGAACTGCTTTAATTATAGATATTTTTGCCTACAGAATCCAAAGGTTTTTGAAATCCGAAACAATATTTATAGAATTGTAAAATAGCTGAATATACAATCAATATTGCTAATTTTGAGTTCTCCATTCTGTAATAAATAAAGGTTGTTTATGGATAATAATAATTAATATTCATGCGTAATAGAATAGCAAACAAGGCAACAAAAAAATATATAATAAAAAAATATTGAAATATAAAAATGTCAGTATAAAGCTAATTATCGAGTGTAAGTAAAAGTGTAACAAATAGTTTAAAAAACAAACGATATAGAAGCAATTTGCTGAAGTCGGTCGACATTTGAATCAATTAACGCGTCTTCAAATCGTATTTAAATGTTTGTTATAAAATCGGTTACAACTCTTACTGTACAAGTTTTACATATTCAAAAATGTATTAATTACGTATACAGATTGTTAGTGGTTAATACTCAGGGGTATAACGTGCAGAATAACCTTGCTTCTAAGGTACATATCTACGATGTTATGCAGAATGTAATTTCACATTAGTATTCCAAAATATGTATTATAATAAATACTCGCCCCTATTAGAAATAAAACTTAACTTCCACAAAATATCATTTTATATGTGAAAAAATACAATGGTTCTATTATGATATATTAAAGAGGCAATCAAATAGATTTTCTGTAGAAATATTCACCAAAAGCACATTTGTTTTTGGAGGAGACTAAAATAATCATATTTTTTCCTGCAAATAAGGTAAACTTAAGCCTTCTTTGATTTTATTCAAGTATGTGCATAATGTAAAATAAAATAATTCCATAAAGAACATATTTCCAATCATAAAAGTACCAACTAAAGAGAAACTATGGTTTAATATTAAACGAGTTAAACTTTCAGAACTATATTTCCGAGTAAATCGACTAACATATTACATGAAGAACTATGATAAATCGACTGTAAGCGCATTACCACAGAAAAAGACAAGGCCACAGTGTTGATTTGTGACGTCACCATCAACAGGAATTCGCAAATACGTCGATCAATTCTTTTTACTGGCATTTTTGTGTGAAGTATTAGTTTTATTTATTACTTTGTAAGGCTTCCGGTTGAAACAGGGTGCTAGTCGTGCCATTCGTGCCATGCCATTCAATTTTATCGTGGATAAACGAAATTTCAAAGCAAACAATACCTATGATTTCAGATATTTCAAAACTACATTTAGTTTGTACATGTATGTAATACTTTCAATTTTCTCATTTTATTTGCTCCAGTATTTTAATATTTATTAATACAGATTTAAGAATGGTTTCATTAATCGGTGAATGTTCCTAATCTTCGATGGTTTACCTAACCGATTATTGGTTATTTTTAAAGTGTAGCAAGTGCAGGTTATTACTATTTTTACGATATATTTGCTAGTATGAATAAGCAATTTTCCTCGACCTAAACTATTTATAAGAGGGTAGTTATGTTCAATTACTTCGTCATTAATAACTAAAAATTCTTTACAAAATTCGCACTTAATTTTTCTTAGAGTAATGTAGCAAGAATAACCCGCCAGATAAGTGATTGCTCGTTCTGTTTTCATCGGTTTCTTCGATCATAATGTTTGGATTAAATGAACGATCTCGGATTTTATTAGGTGAATCAATGGTTTCGTAAAACCGCTCGATCTGTATGTTACCAAAGATTCGCGATTTTAGAGTTAACAAAGACTGAACATACACTTACAATTTCACCGGTTCTTAAATCGGATGTTGTCGCAAAATGTACATTTTCTTCCGTAAAACAGCTCGCACACCACCTTACTGTATTTTTACACGGAGCAAACTCTTTCCGGGGAATAACAAACAGAAAAACGTTGCAAGTATATCGGCGTCACTTGGTAACTAAAATGTGCACCTTCACACCATGTTTTATAATTACCGCGACAATCAGGGACACAACATTGCAGATGTACATAGGCTTGGCAATAGGTGCCATTAAAAATCTGTATATGGTTTCTACATTACATAAATTTAAAAAAATAATATTTAGAAATACTTAAAAACAGTTAACTATTAATGATTAATACAATATGCTTATACGGAGTAAGTCAGATATTCATTAAGATGGTAAATAAGTAATGCCGGTTCAAGTATGCAATGATAAACATTGAGAGAAAAATGTAAAATATCTTTGAATGTACAAAAAGTGTTGTGAAGTAAATATGTGCGATTTATTTTGGAGAATTGTGATGGTAGTTGAAGTAGATTTTCTTGAAGCCATGTATTGTAATCAGTGTACGTTATGGCGAATGAGTATGCAGGATATTAACCTTAAAAAATCGGTCGACAGATAAGCTGAATGATAGATTTTGATTTTGTCATAGTTTTGTTTGGTACAGTGATTTTAATGTTGTAAAATTTGCATGTATCCATTTTTTAAAAAAAGCTATGTTTAATGCTGTGTAATTGCATTCATATAGTTCTGCATTTGATTTCCTGGTGAAAGCTGTTTGGTAATAATGCCTGGCGAATGCGTATGATAACTCTTTGTGGTAGTTATGTACTAGAAAGTAATTGTTTCTGAACGAAGTTGCTGGTTTAAAAAGGTCGTGTGTGGTACCACTGAGTTATTTCCGATTATGACTATGTCAGTGCGTATGACGTTACAAAATTATTAATATGTAGGTAGGTAAATGAAAATTTGCTAATGACGTGTGTATTTAATAAAGTAGGCGGGAATTTACAAAATTTAAAAGTTGTAGAATATCTGTTTGTGTTGAGAATGAAAATTTGTGGCATATATGTATAACTGTTAGAGAAGTCACTTTTCAAGTTACGCATAATAGCAATGTTAGTATCAGTCAGTCGTAGCGAGGCGTGCGGTGTCACTTTAATGTCAGTTCAGTTGTTGTATGTGTCATATAATAAATAAGGATTATTATCGATTTATGTTCCACACAACATTGTTTACTTCTGCCTAATAATAACAATAAAAAAATGGATACCATAGGAGATAAAAGTATTATATTCTGGTTAATAATATAAGGCCAATAATAACAGTAATCAATAATGCCTCGTCCGAAGCTTCAAATTATATAAAAGCATTGAATACAAAAAATGCCCCGTACTTTGATAATATTAGATATAAGATTTAATATAATATAGTAAATTATAAGAGTTACTTAATGAATATAGCGTTTAGATCAAAAACTACGGCAAGTTATAACAAATACCAACAAAATAAAAGTGTGTTGTATTGTGTTCTTAAATTAATGTATATAATATACATTACATATAATATACACTGAAAACTTACCCAATATAATATTAACAGGGTAAAAAACAGAATTAAGGTAAAATTCATAATCATTCAATGGTAATTGAAAATTTAATTTGAAACCAAGCTTTGAAGATGAGGTCGAAAAAAGTTACAAGGATAAGAATCCATCCAAGCCTAGCGTAAGGTATAAAATATACAATTTTATTACATGAATTTAATTGAAGTTGGTAATTCGTATAAAATTCGGTATTTTAAATATATTCCTATAGTTTATTCAATAGATTTTTTAAATACATTTATCTATATTTAATTATGCTCCAATCTTGCATCCTTTTATTATTTATTATCTGAATGTTTTTTGATTCTAAATGTCTGTTTTTTTATAAAGAAAATCTTAACGCCAAATTAAAGACGTATTGTGTATAATGTAAACAAATTACATACATACTTATAGTTGAGAATCAAGTTTGAACAACAAATGGAATATCAGGAAATTTGTAAGGAATTAAGGTAAAATGCATCCAAAAAGCCCTAACTGAAAACAATATTTACAAAGGTTTTAACAGCAAGTAGAAGATAAGGCAGTTGCAAGAGATAAATGAATGCATTCTAATGATAATACACAACATACATAGATTTAATTTGAATTGGTAATTGGCATGCAATTTCCTATTTTAAATTAATTCGTATATTTTTCTAATAGATTTTTTATACATTTATTTATATATATTTAATTATTTTTCAATCTTGCATCCCTTTATTATATTTTGATGTTTTTCTTTGATTCTATATGTGCGTTTTTTCTACAAAGAAAATGTTAATGCTAATTTAACAAAGGTGCTATATCCAACGGATACTCATTTCCTAACTTATTGGGTACTCTTTCGCTTTAAATATACCCCGTGCACGGTAAAAGGTAAAATAAAAATGTGTTGTATGTCTTTAAATTAATATATAGGGCGAGAACCAATTACATACATACTTTAGTTTGAACAACAAAAATAAGTGGAATGGCAGAAAATTTGCGTATCAATTAAGGTTGATGTTAATACATCCAAAAAGCGGTTACTAAAAGTGATTTTAAAATATTGATGAATTCTAGTGATAAGTATATGACATCACTACGTAGCATTGCATAGATTACATTTGAATTGGAAATTGGTGACATTTTTCCAATCGATTTTTTTTACATTTATTCATATATATTTAATACTTTAATCTTGCATCCTTTTACCATATTTTGACTTTTCTGATTCTCTGTGTGTTTTTTTTTACATAGAAAGTTAACCCTTGTTTATCAACGATATCGTTTATCTAGCGGCTACTCAATTACTAACTTATTCGGTACCGTGCAAGGTAAAATAAAAGTGTTTTATGTGTCTTTAAATTTACATATAGACGTATAATGTATAGCTAGTTTGAAAACGAATTAAATAATTTATAAATGAAAAACAATAGTTTGAAGTTGAACAACCGGAAATTCATGGATCAATTAGCAGATCCAGAAAGCGACAATTGAAAAATAAATTTAAAATAGATGAGGTTTGAAAATTAAAGGTATTGCAAAAAAGATGAATGCATTCTAGGGGCTACATAATATTACATAGATTTAATTTGAATTGGTAATTGGCATGAAATTCAAGTTTTGACTATTATATTTTTCTAATAATTTTTTATACCATTTATTTATATATATTTAATTATTCTTCAACTTGCATCTTTCTACAGTATCTGGATGTTTCTTTGATTCTGTGTGCTTTTTACAAAGAAAATTTTAACCTCAATATATCAACGATATCTATATCTAACGGTAGGGCCGTTTTAAACCAAATGGGGGCCCATGGCACTGTAGGGTATTTCGCGCTCCTTTGAGAGAAATTTTGGACCGGTATTAACAGAAACGAACATTTTAGATGCGGTATACTTTTGCTTTAAATTTACCGTGCACGGTAATAGGTAAAAAAAAGTGGGTTGTATGTCGTTAAATTATTGTATAGAAGCAGAATATGTGAAATATGTAAATATGTAAAAATTAATTACGTATTTTAGTTTGAACAACAAAAATTAGTACAATTTGTGTATCGAGGTAGATATTAATACCAACGAAAAACGGTTAGTGAAAAGTAAATTTAAAATGGTAGATTTGAAAATTTGGTGGAAAAGTTGAAAGAAATGAATGCATTGTAGTGCTGTATAATATCACGAAGTAGATTAAGTATGAAATTGGTATGTAATTTCCCATTTTAAACAACATATTCCAATATTTTTCTAATATAGTTTCTTTTACATTTATTCATTAATTAATTATTTTTCAATATTGCATCCCTTTATTATATTCTCATGTTTTTTGATTCTATATCCGTATTTTTACAAAGAAAATGTTAACTCCAAGGATATCTGTATCCAACGGCTACTCATTTACCAACCCATTCGGTACTTTTCGCTTGCACGGTAAAAATCAAAAAATAAAAATATATTCCATGTCCCTAAATTAATATATACAGAATTATAGTACATGGAGTGAAAACTAACTATCTACATAAATATAAACAAAAAAACTTTAAAGAAAGTAGAATGATAGCAAATATATGTACCGATTAAGGTATTAATACATGCAAAAAGCGGTAATCGAAAAGTAAATTTGAAATGGAGGTTCGAGCGTGAGGTAGAAAAAGAATGTTGCAAAAAAGAATGAAAAAATTATAGTGCTATAGAAATATCATTACGTAACATTATATCGACCAAATTTGAGCTGGTAATTGGTGTGAAATTCCCCATTTTAAATATTATATTGGTATATTTTTCCAAAAGGTTTGTTAATACAATTATCCATATGTATATTTAATTATTTTTCAATTCCTGTCTACCACTATTGTGTTTTTTGATTCCTTTTTGAGTGCTTTTCTACGAAGAACATTGTAACTCCAATGTATCAACGATATTTAGAAAAAAACTGGTTTGAATCAATAAAATCGAGTAGAATATCCAGGAAATTTGTGTAGCAATTAAGGTAAAAAACACTCCAAACGCGGTAAACGAAAAATTTAAAATGATTTAGAAACCTTTGAACAAGGGTCTATATAAGGAATCAGTTGTAAGAAAATAATGTATTATAAGTGTAAGGTTTAGTGTAACATTTCGCTACATTATATAGATTATTTTGGGGTAGTAACGCTGTGAACTTCGGTTTCTAAACACCCTAAATAACAGATATATTATTATATGCACCTTCTTTATAAATCAAACTACATGCGCATAATATACCTAAAATAAGGTTATCAAATAACAATATAAAGAAATAATAATAAGGTCAAACAATTCATGACACGACAACTTAATTTTTAGTCTTTATTTGTATCCATGAACTATTTTGATTATCTATCTTAGCCGAGGAGTTTGTGTGATGCCTGACGTCACCATCAATAGGTGTTCGCAAATGAGGTTTATTATTAAAAGCGTACAAATCAATTCAGAAAGCGTAGATACGGTATTGGCACAAAGTAAGGTTAAAAAAATGACAAAATAATATAAATAAATAATGTCAAACAATTTATGCCACGACAACTCAATTTTTAGTCTTTATTTTTATCCACGAACTATTCTGATCGTTTCAATGCCCTGAAGAATCTGTGAACTTACAGCGAAAATTTGACAAATAGAAAAACATTGAAGAAAGTTTTACAACTTGGTGTCTTTTATCATAGTCGAGGCGTTTGTATGATGTGTGACGTCACCATCGATAGGTGTTCGCAAACGAGGTTTATTGTTAAAATCAATTCAGAAAGCGTAGATAGGGTATTAACACAACACAAACAAAATGACAAAATAATATAAATAAATACTGAGGTCAAACTATTCATGCCACGACAACTCAATTTTTAGTCTTTATTTATATCATAAACTATTTTGATTTGTTCTAATGCACTCAAGAATCTGTGCACTTACATGGAA
Organism: Osmoderma eremita; assembly: GCA_031763485.1. Classification (NCBI taxonomy): domain Eukaryota; kingdom Metazoa; phylum Arthropoda; class Insecta; order Coleoptera; family Scarabaeidae; genus Osmoderma; species Osmoderma eremita. The sequence continues at coordinate 29,237 of JARFOC010104765.1, read as the reverse complement.
CATTTGGTAAATAGAAAAACAATGAAGAAATTTGTACAACTTGGTGTCTTTTATCTTAGCGGAGGCGTTTGTATGATGTGTGACGTCACCATCGATAGGTGTTCGCAAATAAGGTTTCTTAAAAGCGTACAAATCAATTGGGAAAGCGTAGATAAGGTAAAAACTGAAAACAAAATTAACAAAGCGGAAAAATAACATAAATAAATAATGAGGTCTAATAATTCATGCCACGACAACTCAATTTTTAGTCTGTATTTTCATCCCTAAACTATTTTGATTATTCTAATACCCTCAAGAATCTGTGAGCGTACAGGGAAAATTTGGCAAATAGAAAATCTATGAAGAAATTTGTACAACTTGGTGTCTTCTTATCTTAGCCGAGGCGTTTATATGGTGTGTGACGTCACCATCGATAGGTGTCGTAAATGAGGTTTATTAAAAGCGTACAAATCAATTGAGAAAGCGTAGATAAGGTATTAACAAAAAATAAAGTTAAAGCGGCAAAATAATATAAATAAATAATGAGGTCTAATAATTCACCCCACAACAACTTAATTTTTAGTCTGTATTTTCATCTCTAATCTATTTTGATTATTCTAATGCCCTCAAGAATCTGTGAACTTACAGGGAAAATTTAGCAAATAGAAAAACTATGAAGAAATTCGTACAACTTGGTGTCTTTTTATCTTAGTCGAGGCGTTTATATGATGTGTGACGTCATCATCGATAGGTGTTCGCAAATGAGGTTTATTGAAAGCGTACAAATTAATTGAGAAAGCGTAGATAAGGTATTAACACAAAATAAAGTTAACAAAGCGGCAAAATAATATAAACAAATAATGAGGTCAAACAATTCATGCCACTACAACTCAGTTTTTAGTCTTTATTTTTATCCATGAACTATTTTGATTACGTCACTATCGATAGGTGTTTGCAAGCGAGGTTTATTAAAAGCGTACAAATCAATTAAGAAAGCGTAGATAGGGCATTAACACAAATTAAAGTTGACAAAAAGACAAAAATAAAGTTAACAAAATGATAAAATAATATAAATAAATAATGAGGTCAAACAAGTCGTGCAACAACAACTCAATTTTTAGTCTTTATTTTTATCCGTGAATTATTTTGATTATGTCCTGAAGAATCTGAAATTACAGCGAAAATTTGACAAATAGGGAAAAACAGTGAAGAAATTTGTACAACTTGGTGTCTTTTATCTTAGCCGAGGCGTTTGTATGATGTGTGACGTCACCATCGATAGGTGTTCGCAAATGAGATTATTAAAAGCGTAAAAATCGATTAAGAAAGCGTAGATAAGGTATTAACACAAAATAAAGTTAACAAAATGCATCAAAGATCAGAAAGAATTGAATTCCATTATTATTTATTATGTTTTGGAGAATGAAAATGTTGTTTGTGGACTTAGTTCTCTTATACATCTTCAAAATATAGCTATTTCATGTCAGGTAATTAGACGTTATTTTTGAAAGAAATTGTAAATTATAATTGAGTAGGAAAAATAACTTTGAATAAGTATAAAGTAATCAAAGGTTTTATAATATCAAATATGCAGGTGCAAAGGCATTGCTGGTAAAAATGGGTAACTGATCGAACAGATATATGCTATTGTAATTTGTGTTTTGTGCAAAACGGCGTCGTGTGATGTATTGGCTATTTTTTTGCCATACGCATTTACTATACGTAGCTTTTAAATAGTTGGGTAATGAATACTCTATAAAATCTATGATATTAGTTTTAAGAACGATGAAAATGAAAGGCTGGTGAAGGAAAATATCGGCTTAGAGATATTTTATTTAATATTACCTATTATTTGTTACCAAGTACTTCTAGTTAGTGCAAAAGCAATAATTAACATTTCATACAATAAATAAACTTATATGAGTATGCATGACTTGCTTAATGATTGCAATATAATAACACTATTGTTTACTGATCAACCAGAAAAACTGGGTGTATTACGGTCGACTTACAGACAGTCCAATCTAATTAACGGTGATCAATAATATTTAACGAAAAACCCTTGTAAAAGGAAGATATTAACAGATTCTTGGAATAATAATTCGGACAAATATTGGTAACGGTATACCCTTACCAATACTGCGTACTGTTGTAAATGCCGTAAACAATAAAACAAGCAGACATCGAATATGACGGACAATGAGAAATATAAATTGCGAAATTTGGGCGCTCCAAAGAATAATAGTTTTTGTTGGTATTAAAGATTACAATGTATATTACTTGATTCATAATTCATGTCTGTAAATCTAGGTTACTATAAGTTTCATAAGCTATTATCAGCACAAAGTAGGGAACCTAGCATTATTGCGTAGACATTTGTGTATTATTTGGTTTTAAAACTCGAGCGTTTATACTTTCTAGTATGAAGTTCCACGAATCATAAGCGCATTATGTCGATGGATCTTAACTGAAATTTAGTTTAGGAAATATAAATCTATCACCATATTGATGAATAGTACAGATACGAAGGTTGTATGTAATAGATAATTTAAACAGTTGTATAAAATAACTTGACAATTATATTGGTATTCTTTTAGAATTATAGTTATAGACATTCCTTGAAGTAATGTATCAATCAACATTGTAATTGCCCCACGCCAATAATTATAATGAAATATGAAAATCATAAAAAGAAATTGGTTGTTAATATTATATAAGATTATAATGCTAATCAAATAATTATTGTTATTAGGTACACGTTAATTACATCGTATACCCGTGAAATAGCTACATAAAGATTACTAAGATGTTTTATGTAAATATTAAATTGAGAGATTTTATAAGAAAATGGCCTATACAAACCTACACATCTATACAAACGCCGATTTGGTTTTAATTATGTTAAAGGTAAAAATGTGAAGATGGTAACAAATATTTACCCCTTATATACAGAAGCGAAAAATGCCTTCCCTTATTCCCCGAACTAGACCGACTAATACTCCTACTACATATGAATTTTGGAAATGAAGAGTGATTAAGATATGGTTAGAGAAGGTGCAAGCTGTTGGTGCTATGTTTCATTAAGCTGTGTATAGGAGCAAGGCGCATCATTAGCATATAGGGCGATTAACCTTGGAAAATTTCGAAAAAAAACAACAATTTATGATAAAAAATTATGAAATATGTAATAAAGGTAAAGTTTGATTATAAACTATTATAGTTATGACACATGACAATAAAACAAGTACATATGTAAGTCTTAATTACATCACAGAAGTGAACCAGGCTGCATAAGAATGGGGTAGTATTAAAGTGCATTGTATCATATTATACTTAAGTGAAGGAAATATATAAGAAATATTGACACACCCGCATAAGTTACCAACATAATCTACCGGAGAAAATAGTGAAAGATTTTTTGAAGGAATACAATGTCTAAATATATGTCCACTAAAACGGTACGAATTCGTATTTATTATTATAATGTTCTCGTCCTGTAAGTTAATTTCAAATTTACTACCTAAATATTACCATTCAATGGGGAGGGAAATAAATTTTATGAAAACTAATACTTTTAAAAACACGTACATCCTCAGTTGCCCCCCGTGATGACAAAATAACAAATAAATAATAATAAGGTCAAAACTCATGACACGACAACTCAATTTTTAATCTTTATTTTTATCCATGAACTATTTTGATTTAATGTCCTAAAGAATCAGTGAATTTATAAAGAAACATTTGGTTCGACTTGGCGTACTTTACCTTAACCTAGGCGTTTGTATGACGTCACCATCGACGGGTGTTCACAAATTCGTTGACCGCTTCTTTTAACTCGCATTTTAGTCTGATGTATTAGTTTTATTTGTTATTATTTTGAAGGAATTCCGGTTGAAAGCGGGTGCCACCCCACCATGGGGAGTTTATCGCGGGAAAACGAAATTTCAATGTCAACACCACCTATGATTTTGCATATTTAAAAAATACATCTTGTTTGTAACATGTTTATAATATTTTCGGTTTTCTACTTTATTTTAATTAATATAGCAAGTTTTTGGTAACTAGTGACTTTGGTTATAAATACATATACATTTAGTATTTTTACAGATTTAACAATAGATTCATTAACCCGCGAATGTTTCCCCCTAATTTCCTATTGTTACAAGTTTTACTTTTACTCGACCAATCAATGCTGTTTTTCCACAGTAATTTTTAGGTGGAGTGGTTGTAATACAGATTATTACTATTTATTACTATATTCACTAGTATCAATGGTATACTTATTATCATGAGATAGAAGTCCGTTTTTAGAAACTGATTTTAAAATGTACTGAATTTAAACCACAAGCTTATTATAAACTGTTAAAAAACCGTCCTCAATTTCGAAATGAATTTTGTTAAATATAATACGCATACAAATTAGTTGCGCAATAAAATCTTTCGGTTAAATCAATTTTCCTCGAGAGTTTTTTTCCTAAGAGTGTGGCTATCTTCAACAACTAGTTCGTTATCTATTAATAATTAAAATTTGTTTATAGAATTCGCGCTTAATTTTTTTGAATACTACGTGAATACTGTGTATTCACCTAGCGATGCTGACGTAACATACGTCTGACGTCAGAGCACTTGGGCCTTTGTGTAGTAAACGGTCACAAGTTCGAATGACATCAAAAGCGTAAACATAAACAAAATGGTATACCAGCGGGCTTTGTAAGTAACAGTCAACACATAACGCAAATAAAAATTTGCTAATAATACCAATTTTAGTGTTGATACAACAGCGACATCTACGACATAGCGCCAAACTATAAACGAGTTTTAGATACTACTACTTTAAGTTAAGGCGCCTGGTGCATTTATAATGATTACAAGTGTAACAGAAAATGTCCCAAAAGTTATTAGTACTATGTAAACCTTCCTATTATTGAATAAATACTTTATAAACTAAGGAGAAACATGCAAAATATTCCTAATATTTTAGAAATTCAAGAGATCAATAATAGTGATAATTTTATGTAATTGTTGAGGTCACTAGTTATATCTTGGAAAAAAAAATCGGATTAGAGCAATGTATTATTTAAACAATAAGACTGTTATTACATTTATTAAGGTTTGTTAAAAGCAGATCCAGGTGCATAAGCTGGTGATTCGAAGCGATTATTTAAAAGCATACGAAACCAAAAACAATAACCAAACCCGCCTTGCCTTATCTATAAGATAAAATGTAAATGTTAATTATTTAATTATATGCATACGTTACGTTTTAAGACGCAAGAATTTATATCAAATGTTATTTTTCAGATACTTTCTATGATAAAACGCGATTAAAAAATCATTTTAAATGATAAACGACGTAAAATGATGAAAAATGTTGTTTTAATAATCATACAGAGAATTTGTCCCAGAAATGACTTTTTATTTAAATATTTATTTATAATTTATATCAAAAAAGGCGAAAAGTTATAATCTTAAAAATAAAGTTCAGATAAATAGCAAATAAGCAGAAATAGCAACCCCAAAAGAAGATTTAAAAGTTGATTTATTTAATAAAACAAATAAGGATATTTATCACATGATAACTGCATGATTATTTCATATCTACGGAGTAAAACCCTGAAAGAATTATAAGAGATTACAAACCAATTTATAATTGAATAAAAATATCTTGAATTCCCGTTCGGCGAGGCACCAAAACGAAAGAATCAGAAAATGTATTAATTTATATTTATATTGGTGGTTATATATTTTTAACGAATTAGTGTTTTCTACATAAAATTGTTACCAAAGCTTTCATTAAATATTGCAATTATTAGGGATTTTTTTTTGTTCGTCAAACGCCATTCTGTGATATTTGACATGATTTGATATGTTACGTCTATTGATAACAAAATTGTGCATTGAATGCTTTAACATTAACCAAAATTTTTAATTCAAATGACAACTACACCCTTAGAAACAAAAAACGAATTATCTGAAATTTGTTATCAGAAGTAGAAAGTTAAATATACATAAATTCTTATTCTTATTTTTTATTGTGAGTAATTTTAATATTTCACGTCTTTAAGGGTGGTTAGGGTGCGTCAGTACTTATAGCCAGGAAACAGTAATTTATAATAAATCTCATCACTAAAAGTAATCTTGATTCGGTATTAATGTTATAATTATTAAAATAAATTTGGATGTAGAAGAATTACCATTGATTCAAGAAAGAAGATCGAATATTAAGAAGCAAGGAAAAGTTTCTGTGCATTAATTAAGTAATATAAAATCTTCAAGTATGTAAATTCAGTGAATTGAACGTTAACCGATAAATCGATAACCGTGGTTTTTGAAAACTGTTTTAAAATTTGAATTTTTTTCCAACAAATCTAAAATACGTAAATATCCAGAAAAAGAAACCTAAGGTATCTTGATAAATTATAATTTTGAATATTAAATATGTGCATTTTGAAGTGTATTAATTAATTACCGAAGGTGTTGAAAAGTGATAGTGTTTTGTTTCCTCTAATTGCCGTGTTAGACAAAATGTTTCGTATCAATCAAATCAACGAAGTCTTGTGTTTGGCGAGTTCGGAGAGTGAAACATCTGTTTTAGATATTATTTTAGCGCTGGTTGAGTTCTTTTAAATACTTTCCTGTTTTTATTGAAGTGCCCCTTGAGAAGTGTATTCTATAATGTAATATTCATTTAATAAAATATTCATTTGATATGGCTTCTAGGTGTAATAAACACGCAATAATTGGCAAAATATTCAGGCATTCTTTCTTATTCTTTTGACAATTTGTAATAAATACTTTGTTATTATGTACTAACAAGATAATTTTTTCCCAGAGCAGCTAAAAAGTCATCATCACAACCTTAAATTTCTGGTGACAGTGTATTTGTTAAACTACCTAAATTTATTTAGATAATATTCGGAAGGAAATAAGAAATATCAAGCAAAATTATGTCGGCTATAGAATAATTGAAATTTTATTGTAATAAAACGGTGATCAGTAAAGATAGCAAGTACTGTGGGGCAGCACAATAAACACACTGTTCGGATTACTCCTCCCGCACAAAGTATTAATTAGTTCGGGACGACACGTGTTTCGGGAATACGTGGATTCCCATTATCAAGTCGGATACCGAATGTGATAAATATCGAAATATATTTTTTTAAATAATTTAACAGCTTTAATCGCCATTTCAAAAATATAATAATCAATAGATATAAGCAAAGCTTTTGTTTTCCCTTATATATTCAAGTAAATATCGGATCAATCCTCACCGCACAACCATTTGATTAATTCGAGTTTACCACGTGTTTCGGGAATACGTGGATTACCATCCTATGACCGAAAATATATTTGTTTATTATCTTTTAAACTATTGTTTTTTCTTCAAGTTACTAAACAAACCTTTTAACAAACTTTTACTACGATTTCTAATGTTAAAATTTCCAAAGGAGGTTGCCTAACACATTTACGATAAGAAAAATTCATTTACATACATACTATAAAAAACAAATAATAAGATTAATTACAAATTAATGACACAATGAAATGTTAAACGCGGTATAAAACGAATCAGTTGTGAAGTTATACATGAGAATATTTATATTACTTAATGAGGTATGCTTTCCGAGGGTACAAAAATATATCATAAGGATCAAAAGATAAAACACCTACATATATAGATTTAAAAGAGAAAAATAGGCGTTACAATTAAACACAATGCAATTATATTAAAATTAAATAAAAATAATTATCCTGGAGGGAACCCATTTACATTAAAAGAGAAAACTACTGTATTAATACAAACAAAACGAAAGGTATTACAAATCTGTACAAATATGTGAGAGGAGAAAACGAAAATTAAAAAAATATAGCAAAGTTGACATATTGATAGTTTTGAATCAATCTGTAATAGAGCGGTAGTTGTAAGGTTTTTTTTTCGGTATTGTAAATGCCTGCAATGATCGACAGTAAATGCAAGTCCCATGTTGGCGAAATGTTATTAATATTGAAGCAGATTATTAAAACAAGTGCTCTGAACCTAGCATATTAGTTCTGTTAAAGGGTACATGCGTAGGAAGATATTAAATTAATTTGTGCCAGAATTAAGTACAAGTACCAAAGAGCAGATTTTATGTAATAGCTGTTCACAGTCAATCTGGTGTAAAATATGGTAAAGCAATTTAACAGCAATAGATATACGTCATAACATTATGCAAATAGTTTTTAAACGTTGGTTGGTGTAGTGGTGGAGGGTGGGCCAACATATCAAACAAGTTTATTTATTACACGCTTCAAAATGTATTGTTCTGTTTATATAGCATTTAATAGCTATTGTAATGTAAGAAACTGTTTTAGGGAAACTGGGAAATATAGGTATATATTTATAAGTTATTTGTTTGTCCAGAACCATATGAAAAATATTGCAAAAAGTTTTGAAAATAATTATTAACAAATACAATATTAACTATCTATGCAATTTTAAATCAATGCTTAGAAAGTCTTGTTTAATAAACATATTTAAATTTTTAATATTTAGGGTACACTTATCCAAACTATAGGAATGAGACATTCAATTTTGTATAAATGACTTGCTTTTCCATTCCCCAATTACAAAATATTATTGTAAAAATATGACAATATCGGCATAAGATTAGGATGTATTCAAATATCTACTATGCGAAAAAATATATAGTGCAGAGGTGGAGGGAGGGCCAATAAAAAATTAAAGTGATTTATTCATTTTGAAAAATATTCAGTGTTACTTTTCAGGTACTTTCTATGATAAAACGCAATTAAAGAATTATTTTAAATAATACACCACGTAAGATGATGAAGTTTGTCCCGGAAATGACTCTTTTAAATATTTATTTGTAATTTATATTTAAAAAAGCGAAAAGTTATAGCCTTCAAAATACAGTTTAGAGGAATAGCAAATAACAGAGATAATAATAAATAAGCAGGAATAGTAACCCCAAAAGATGATTTAAAAGCTGATTTAACAAATAAGGATATTTATCACATGATAATGCTGCGTAATTATGTGATATCTACGGAATAAAGTCCCAAGGAATTACAAACTAATTTATAATTAAATAAAAATATCTTGAATTCCCGAACTGTGGGACTCCAAAACGCAAGAAGCAGAAAATGTATTAATTTATATTTACATTTATATTGGTAATTATATATTATTAAAGAATTGATTTTTTCTTCATAAAATTGTTACCAAAACTCTCATGATATATTCAATTATTAGGGATTTGTTTGTTCGTCAAACGTCATTCTGTGATATATGACATGTTATGTCTATTAATAATAAAATTGTACATTCAGTGGTTCAACATTAACCAATTTTTTTATTCAAACGACAACTACTCCCTTCTTAGAAACAAAAAAAAAACGAATTATCTGAAATTTGTTCTAAGTACAGCAGTAGAAAGTTAAATATGTATAAATCCCTATTCTTATTATAATTCGTGGGTAATTTTAATATTTCACATCTTTAAGGGTGGTTCCAATGTGCATCAGTACTAATAAGAAGGACATAGTAATTTATAATAAATCTCGTTCAGTAAAAGTAATATTCCTTCGGTGTTAATGTTATAATTGTTAACTAATACGCAGTATCGGGAAGTCCACACCACACAAATTAATTTAATAAAATTCGGGACATATGTGTCAACAGCACGTCGGCTCTCATTGTCAACCACTTCCCGAATAAACGAAAGTCATATCTAACATGCACGTTTAAAAAAGGAAATATATACATCTATCTCTACTTAGAAACACAGTTAGCGTAATATGTCCGAAAGAATCTGCCTCACCCGAATGGTAGCTAGTATTTATGAGCGTAGGGCGTATTGTGCGCGTTTAAGAAAAAAATATACAGGATGTCCCTTTTCTTTCTCGGTAAAAATATTCATTAAGCTGGAATGTTCTAAAATTCCTTATTCGCGATTTAGTAAGTTCGATCCTTTTTAATATATATCGTTTCATACGGGTCTAGTTCTCGCGACGAGTTTACATTTCTTAATAATTTCAAATTATCGGGAGTAATTCGATGATTCGTTTCAATCATGTGTTGCGCTACACTCGATTCTTCTGATCTATTGTAACGGTAATGGGCGATATGTTCTTTAAACCGCATTTATATAGCTCTTCTTGTCTGCCCAATATAAACCTTTTCACAGTCGGCGCATCTCATAAATTCCTGACCCTTGTTTTTGAGAAGATATGCCCTTCGGATTCCCCAAAAGGTTACGTAACGTTTAAGGCTTTTAAACACACTATTTATTCCTTTTGTGATTTTATGAAGCGGTCATTTCTTTTCTCGTGGTTATAATTGTTAAAATAAAATTGGATGTAGAAGAATTACCATTTATTCAAGAAAGAAGAGCGAATATTAAGAAGCAAGGAAAAGTAAATTCAGTGAATTGCACGTTGTTTTAAAATTTGAAATTGAATTATTCATTTTGAAAAATATTCATAAGTACGTACCAATTGTTTTCAGCGTTATTAATTGCGTTCAAATTCAAATACAATGTATAGGGTCTCTTTTAATAGGTTTGGTACTACACAGTGGCGTACACAATAAAATGTAATAACGTAAACTTAACCATTAAATTTAATGTCAACGAAATACTTTCATGACGAATAAAGTATTGATTATTAAAAATTATTAGTGCCTTTTAACTAAGTATAAAATTAGAAGTTATTAAACGTTGGTTGGTGTAGTGGTGGAGGGTGGGCCAACACATCAAACATAAGGTTATTTATTACACACTTTAACAAAGTCCTAATTTAAACTATATGAAAGATTAAAATGTATTGTTCTGTTTATATAGCGTTAGATACCTACTGTAATATAAGATGTTTTATCCAAAGCAGGGAAATATAGGTATCCCTACAAACTATTTTTTTCTTCACCAGAAGTATTGGAAATATATGAAAAATATTGCTAAAACTTTCGGAAATAACTATTTTACAAACACATTTTACAAAATAGGAAGAGGAATTATTAACACCAAAAAATTATTTTCTCGGATACTTATTAGTATAGGTATGTTATATTAAAGTGTTTGCCCCCATAGCAAAAGTTACATAAAAAAGTTTAAAATAAGTTATTTAGAATAATAAGGATATAAAAACATTTATTTGAATTATATCAGATGTAATTTTATTTGAATGGATGCAGAAAATTAGATGGGATATCCTTTTCCAAATAAAATAAGATTCATTATTTATTACTTTGACAAATAAACTAGCAGATCATCAACGGAGACATTATTAGTATGAAATATTACGTATCTGTCAATCGCGCGCCTATGGAAGAAGTAAGAAAATCGGGTACTGTAGAAGAAATATTAAATTTATGTTTATTGAAAAGGTATACAAAGGTATAAATGAATGTTTTATGTACTAAATTGCCCATATTAAATAAACATGTTAGAAAAAGGGTCGTTGCATATGGTGGTATGGCAATTTTGTTTGTTAGATGGTGGATTATTGTCATTATTTTTTGATAAGTATATTTGTACTAATAAAATAAGGTTCCAATGGAAAATGTATTTTTAATATGGTGTAATATAAATTTGAACAAAATGTATGCGTATGTTAACGATATGGTTTTTAAGTGTTTTTTTAGGGAAATCCTAAATAAGTTTTTTTAAATAAAATAGTAAAAAAATATAAGAAAGAAGTTAACAAATATCGGTTAAAATTTAAGAAGAAAATAGTATATTGATCATAATTACAACAAAATGTACTGAAGGTCGAACAGGAAAAGGTAAAAATAAAATTTTATGGAATAAAAATGTTAATTATATCGCAGCCTAGAGTAAAAAGGTGAAAAAACATGAAAAGAAAAAAGATTAAAATACAAAAAGGTAGTTATAGGTTACATTCACTAATTGCAAATATCAAACCAAATAGCTTTTAGAGCAGTCAACCAATAACATTACGCTTATGTATGTATATTATGCTTTTAAATCTTAGTGTGTGTAGTGGAGGAGGGTGGGCCATCACATCAAACATAGAGCGTCTTAAAATTGTTATTGAATCCATATGGAACAATAAAATAAACCTTACTTCTATTTACACAAACTAAAATTTCACAACATCCTATAATAACATATACTAGGCAAATGTATAGTGAAAGGAATATGTAATTAATACTTTGAAATATCAAAAATGTATTAAAAATATTGTAAGGTTGAAAATAACATTTTCATGTTTTGATAATAGCAACATTAAATATGCAATACGAATAATTTATGTTTATTATATTTTTCAAGTTATTAATAATCATTGTGTTCAAGAGTTTTGTATCCCATAACATAGGTTTTAAGATATTTATTTACAACATTTAACCTAATGCAGACTTGAATGAATTAGAATCGTCAAATGAAAGTGATGAAATCAAGGTACCTAGTTTATTAACCGACTTCATTTTAGGTGTGGAAAACTATAAAGAAACTGTAAGAACTATAATCAAGGGTTTAATACATACTTAATGTCTCGTAAGAAAAATAATATCGCCGCGCCAGCAAACTAAATAGGTATATGAAATATTACTTTTAAGTGAAATATATGAAATTAATTTTATACGAATATATTTTGTAAATCTGCACCTCCTCTTATATGACGACATTAACACGAAATGACAATAGCCAAAGCTATTATATATCGAATACCTCCGGAGAAAAATGTACATTGAAAGCGTTTTAAAAATGGACAAAAAATACAAAAACTAATAACTAGAAAGCTACTTTGGTTTGAAAACAAATGGTTTATGTTTATGCGTGTGTCAAACTGATAGATACATAGGTACACCAACATAACAATACAGTACGAACTACAAAAATGAAAAGTTCTCGGGTAGAGGTTCTTTTGTTACTACAACTAGATGTAGCTAGGTAACCACGGAAAATAGCAAAGCCAAAAATGGCTGGAATTACAATTTGATACAAGGGAAAACAGGAAATTAAATTTTAAAGATTCCTATAATGAGGATGACAAAATACAATACATACAATTTTATTAAAATATTGTCTTTCTAGGAAAAACGTTTTTTGGATTCTATTTGAGGGGTGTGGTACAACAAATGTATTCACATTAAAAATATTTACTTTAATTGGCCAAATGTGTGTGTGTGTATGTGTGTTGTATGAATGTGATACAATAATTTTGCGAAATAATTTTCTTACTTGCACCAACGTATTTTAGTCCCATTAATTGTCACCGGTAGGAATATTATCATTTTATTGAGGATTAGGGGTGGAGGGCGGAGGGAAAGGCATTACTTTACCGACTGAGTAAACTCAAGGAATTTAAACAATTTTCTCAATTGGGCCAAAGTATTTTAGTCCAATTAATTGTCACCGCCTGAAATATTATTTTATTAAGGAGAAAAGATACCTAATTTACCGACTGAGTAAGCTCAAGGAATTAATATTTACCCGGTCAAATCTACATAAATATGAAATAGCGGTTATTGAATTTTCATTAGCAAACACAAACATGCAAAAAACTGATTAATATTTGATAGCACTGAAAGCATTAAGAATGCATAAATGAAAATACGAATAAACCAGATATGGCAATATCCGTAAATAGTCTAGATATCTTGCATTATGACAGATTTGTTTAAAAAACAATTATAATAATATTGAATATGTAATATAATGTAAGGAATACTACCACAAGATACATCACATCATATAAGAAGTAGAATAAAGAAGTAGAATAAAGAAGTAGACCGATAAATATTATCATGTAATCATTTATTATAAAAGTATTTATTGCATATTTAGGTGTCTAAATGCAAATATTTAATTTTTTAAGCTAATGTATGATATATTGTATATTATAGAATATTTTCCTGTAAATTATAAGCGATTTTATTGCAAAAAGTGATGTAGATCAAGTATAATACACCCCCAAAAGCAACACTCTTATTATAGAGTTCAAATATACCTCCAGAAATATAATACTAACAATGTATGTAATTTTAAATCAATGTTTAAATGGAGTACTAATTAATAAAGATATTCTTTGAATTTAATATTTAGGGTACATTTATCCAAACTAGATAACGAATTCAATTTTGTATAAATTACTTCTAACGTACTTCCTTATTCAGTTCCCAATTACAAAATAGTTCTAAAAATATTTCACAATATCGGTATAAGATTAGCAAATATTGAAATATATTTACTATGCAGAAAAAATAAATAAAAAATATATACAGTGCAGAGGTGGAGGGAGGGCTAATAAAAACATCAATTGATATATTCATTTTGAAAGAAACATTTTTTTAGCATATACTTTACTACGAAAATTGTGTTCAAATTCAAATAGATGTGTATGGGGTCCATTTTAATGGTCCCAAATGACGCCACGCTTCTTCTAAACCTACAGTTGTGACGTGCACAATAAAATTTGTCGATGAATAAAGTATTGAATATTAAAAATTATGAGTGCCTTTTAACTAAGTATAAAATTAGAAAAAAATATTAAGAACCACACTTGCAATAAATCCCAATTGATTAAATTGATCCCTTTCATTCGTACTTGCAAAGACGTGATCAAGTTTCTCTTCTGTAATTGCTTGAATTTAATTTTCTCCCGTCTTATGATGCGATCACTATAAAATTGTTGTTGCAAATATTCTTAACAGCATGTGGAGGAGCATTATATTGTTGAAAATGGCTAATTGTTGATTCATCCTTATCACTTACAATCATTATTAAGAGTGCCATGGAAAAATATGGGACCTACGATTCTTTTCCGGGATATTCCTACCCAACTGGACGAAGATCTTTTTCAACAAAAATGTTAATGTTCTGTAAACTAAGCTCGATAATTTTGGCTGTTCACGATGATGGCACCAATCCACATAAATGGAACCATGCTTCGTCGGTAATTACTATACTGTTAATTTATTTCTTCTTCAATATTTTTCTGCGATATCCAACACTAAGCCAGTTCTTGTAAGAACGATGTTCATGATTCATGAAGATCCTTATCCGAAAGAGTTGCACCCATTATTGACCTTGGCGTTCGTATTTCTCAAAATTTATCTCATCATCCATTATACAATAACGTATAAATGCGTGCTTTGCATTCCACGGATAATAATTTATTTTTTCATATGATCACGTAAGTCATAACCGGACTTTAGTGCAGCTTTATTGGTTTGGAAGCATACTTCTCTAATAATGTTCTTGTTAGTACGTATAGCCTCTCCGTGATAGTTGCTAGTCATACTTCTTCATACTTATTCTTCTATTGGATAATTAACCGCTAGTTTGCAAAGTATCGATTCCGTGGATATGGTAACGGATTTTGCTTTTTGGGATTGATATTTCCATGTTACAATGATTAGTCGTCTGATAAAATCTATGCAGTATGTCTTCGGTTGTCAAAACCGTATCGTCTGCGCAGTTTTTGGTGCTAATGTAAAGCTCTCGATAATTTTATCCATAGCGATATCAAATAAAGGTAGACTTACACTGTCAATCTTCATGAATAACCATAATCAGCGTTACCTATATCTTCGTAACGATGTTCGACTTTCACCGAGACATACTTGAATATCATAAATACCTTTCAAGATCTATCCTATCTGTTATTACTTTATCAGAGTTATTTTTTATAGATAAATTTCATTCCTCTTTAATTCACATACTTCAGATTCTTCTCCCAAATTCTGATCATTTGTTCGAATAGTACCTTGTTCTTCGACTGTTTATGAGCGGAAAAGTGATCACAATTCTTCGTAAGTGTTATTATCACCGGCTATTTAAAGGAAAAATTGAATATGTCAGAGTTATAGATTCTGGTGGTACATTTAATCGAGAACTTAAATACATCTTGGTAATATTTTCGCGCCTGTAGTAAGGGTGTTCTATTGGAAACGTGGATGTGTTCTCGATAATTGCCGCTACTAATGTTGGTGTAATGTTGCTACTTTTTTTTTTGGTAGGGGAAACCCTTTATGGGCATCGTTGTCTGGTATCTACGACAACGATAGTGGGGGACTCTCCATTCGGGCCTACCCACTAAAACCCCCTCTGCTTCACCCCGAAGTCTCTGGAACCGCTAATTCGCATATCGTCGGAGAACCGGAGGTTGCCTTGTTTATACGCCTGTCTACTTCACTGATCGTGTCTCTATCGGTCATCACTTTCGTGACGAAACTATGCATGCCACTCCAGTTCAGCCGGCTCTCTATTATTAGCGTAATGGTGTTTCCTTTGTTTAGATTGCTTTACCTCTAGGTCCAACTTCGCCCTGTCCGTAGTCCATCTGTCGCACCTCAATACCGCATGTTCAGCTGCGTCCACCTCTCCGCAGTACTTGCAGGAGTCTACCTCTTCTAGCTTAATTCTCTTGAGATAGGCGCGAAAGTGCCCATGGCCAGTCAGAAATTGTGTCAGATGGTAATTTACCTTTCTATGTTTACAACCAATCCAGGAGGCTATGTCCGGTATCAGGGTCTTCGTCCAGGCCGCTGGCGTCTCAAGTCTCTCCCATCTGTTCTACCATCTCTTGATTGCCGCTATCCGTTCTTTCAACTTCACCTCCGCAAGCCCTCCGCCTTTGGATAAAAATATCCTAGTTTGTTCTTCTGCCAATAAGGAGACCGGTGGTATCCCAGCTACTACCTGTACTGCGCTAGCGGACACCGTGCGATATGCACTTATTACTCTTAGCAGAGCTCTTCTTTGCAGCTTATCCAGTTTCTCCGTTTCCTTTAGCTTCCATTCCGACGACCAGGCTGGTACCGCATACAATATCTGATATTGAACTACTCCATACTTGATTTCCCTTTTCTTGTTGTCTGGTCCCCGGGCATTGGGCATAATTTTCGAACGCGCCGACAGACTGATATCCGCTTTATTAGTTATGTATCTCACGTGTGCACTGAAACATAGTTCATCATGCATTATCACCCCCAGGTACTTTAGTTCCCTTTTGGGTACGACGCAGTCTCCCATGATGATGATGATGATGTGCCCTTTTCTAGGTCCCTTGCGTTTTTTCAGGTGCTACGTGCAGACCTTTGGAGAACATCCATTCCGCGATCATTTCCAAAGACTCGCTAGTTCTACAGACCAAGTCCCTTGAGTCCACGGCTTCCACTATCTAGGTCAGATCGTCCGCGTACGCAACGGCAGGGACTCCCCCAATATACTCCAAAGACAAGACTCCATCGTACAGAATGTTACACAGGGTCGGTCCCAGAACAGAACCCTGCGGAACACCCGCGCGCACACTCATCCTGTTTTTTGGATCCGTACGAATCGTCCTATGACTGAGATAGTCCTCGATGATATTCATCAGGTACAATGGAATACACCGCTTGTTGATTTCACCAATAATCCCATCCCATGGTGCTGTATTAAAGGCGTTTCTTATGTCTAGTGCCACAACCCCCACCCACTACTTCCTGGATGTTTTGGTCTTCTGCACAACTATTCTAATGGCATGTACGGCCGATCTACCCCTCACAAAGCCGTACTGTCTCTCTGACAGACCGCCGCTCTTCTCTAGTTGCTGCTCCAGTCTATCCTTTATCAAACCCTCGAATAATTTTCCGAGCGTACTGTTGCTACTTAGTTTGTTCCTTTTCTAGTATATTTAAATACGATGTCACTCCTCGTAGATAAAAGTATATTTACCAATGTTTGAAAAATGCTCATTTTACTTTAGTCCTGTTGGTTCCGTTCTGAACATAGGGTCTATAGAAGTCCCTTTCATTCTTCACCGATTTATGCTAACGCTTTGGTTTTTCTTGTCGTTTGTTTTTACTTCTTTTTTCTTCTGGTTCTGTATCGACACCCCTATTCCACGTTTCTACTGGTCTGCCTTGGTTTTTCTTTCATAACTTGACTGCTTTCCCCGTCTGACTAGTGTCGCCGGGTATACTTCAACCTCTTGGCTTTTTGTATATAATCTCCAATTTCTTTCCTTATACTTTATAGCGTTCATTCCCAAATCTTTGCATCAATCTGTACTGGTCCTTGGCTGACAGGTCGATGTGCCCTGGATTCGATCTTGATATCCCCAAGGTGGTTGCCTGTATTCTTGGATCCAAGGCTACGCGTTCACACAGGATGCGATGTGCAGTCACAATTTATCTCCCAATTAAACCGCAACTATACGAAGATTTAGTCGATCTTCTCAGTTTATCTTTGTTATCATAATCCTGTCTGCTTCGTATCCATGGATGTCGAAGATATCTTTCACATCTTTCTAATGGTTTTGACAAAGTTGTTCCATTCCTTTCAATTTTTTCGCCAAAACTTTATCAGTACTGTTATGCTTTGGTTTCATGTTTGACGAGGTCGTGGTTCTGGCATCCCACACGCTCTTGTCGATTGTTCTTCATCCAGTACATGTGTCCAAACCCTCTTGGTTTTTTCTTCGACCTTTTCTAGAAGCGGCTTTGTGCCTGTTGTTTTCTGATGGCACTGTTACGAAGTTTGACTGTTTGCCTGAGCCCAGGTATTCCATTCCGCATGATTGTAGGCTACTTTCTTGATTTTTGTTCATGTTTTTCACAAACATAGGGTAGAATTGGTATGTATATTGTGTGTAGGTTGATTTTTTTTGTGGTTTAGGAAACTCCCGTACAAGGAATAGTTCAATCATCCTCCTAAATTCAACTTGTTTTTTATTTCTTCTTCGTTGATTGCCTGTTGATTTATTATACTTCCTAGGTATTTGCACCTTTCAACTTGTTCCATGTTTACGCCATCTACCTGAGTACTCACTGTATCCTCTTAGGCTGTTACAGCCATTGTTTTCGTGTTTTCAATGTTGATTTCTGGTTCATATTTTTCCGCGTCCTCGTTTAATAATTTCAGGTTTCCTTCGAGATCTTGTTTTCGTTCTGACAGTAGCACCAAGTCGTCAGCAAATCTGCACATCTGCACAACTTCCTTCATTTTGTACCAGCCTACTTTGTGTGTACTTCATTTTCTTAGTGCTCTCTTAATCTCGTTTATGATTTCAACGTAATGGACTTTAAGACTCCACCTTGTCTTACTCCATCGTTTGTGAGGAAAGCATCGATTTTATATTATTTCTTCTATGCTGGTTGTATTGAGGTCGATACGTTTGGGCGCTTGTATTAAGTTTGTATTAACTACTTTTCTTCTTGGGCTTTTTCATATTTCTTCTCTTTTATCCAACGCCTTTTTAATATCTACGAAACACAAATGTATCTTTTTGTTTTTTTATTACGGTGTTTTCTTCTAGTTGTTGCAACGTGAAAGTATCATCTTGTACTCTGTGTTCTTGTCGAAATCCATTTTGTTGATCTTTGAGCTATGACTTAAGTCATTTCCCTTAATCTTTTTTCACGATATTATTTCCTAAACCTTGGAAGCAAGCATAAGAGAGATAGGTAGTATTATTATTGCTCGAGACATTGGGTACTTACTTTCTCGAAGATGTTAGTTATTTAAGCACTGTTTCGCTCATTTTTCTGGGCACGTTTCGTCACATCCTGGTGTCTTTTCTGGTTTTAAGATTCTGAGTACGGTTCTTCTGTTATTTACTCCTCGTGATCTGTTTCTTTAACAAAATTTTCTCAATTATTGTACCGCTACTTTCCTCACTTCTCTATTGTGGTTCATTAAGGTCTTCATTACTATTATGCCTGGTTATATTATTCCAGCGGTTTTTAGACCCAATTCCGTATCTCCTCGTACTACGATTTAGGTCTACGTATGAAGTCGATGATCCTTTTTCACTTTCTCATTGCCGTCGATTCGTATATGTATGTCCAGACACCCACAACAATGTAGTCACTTTGGGGTTCCATGGTGTCCTCAATGACGCCTGACCGTCCGTTGCAATATAGATCGGCTTATTTCTATAGGCCCTCTTATGGTTCCGATGCACAACGCGATATAGCGTACACGTCTACTTGTACAATAGTGGTGCATTTTTCTAATGGGGTAGTATCTTCGTATCACTCACCTCAGTATATATCCCAGCTCCGAACCCATACTTCTTTTTTTTTTGGCTCGTCTGTGTATTTCGGTTCTTTCCAGCATAAATGTATTGGACTATTTTAATCAATTAGTTTAGAAAAATAAATTTCATTACATTTAAATTTAGCAATATAGAAGATAAACTTGGAAATGTGTGAATACGATATAAACAAACATATTACGTCCTATTATGAGATATTCTTTATTTAGAGTAGGTAACTCTGCTCATAAAGAATAAATGATCCCGAGCTAGTTCTCAACTGTATTGGCGATTAGGCTATGAATAAATAATTTAAAACAAATACTGCCGAAGTTAAAATTTTAACCTATAACCGCAATTAACAAAATATACAAAATCTTCATTATTCAAAGAAAAAATAAAATGTGCAGTGGTGGTGGGAGGGCCAAAAAATAAACTAAAATTTAAAAATGCGCCAGTAATGCGCAGATATTTACATGAACTAGAATATTTTGATGAACCTCATTTAATATCGAATATGTGAGATGCAAAGCTGTACCTATGTACACGAACATAGCAAATACCAAACTTTAGGGTTATTATCTGTCAACAACATTCACTACTTAAAAATAATACCCAAAAATAAATAATATGTGTAGAGGTGGTGGGTGGGCCAAATTTAATCCTAATCAAATTAAAGCTAAATAATTATAGCTTAATGTAATGCAATAAGTTGCTATAATACAAAATACCTAAAGATGCTGTTTATAAATAAGTATTAGGACTTTTTCCTACATACGAAAAGTATTAGAATATCATTGAAGTACTTACTTTTTACTCACGTCATTCGCTTGATATTTTGTCCATCAATTCTGGCTTGAATACCTAATACACCTACATGATTTTCATCCCCATTTATTACTGCATCGGTAAACAATATAAAGTTTACGACGAACATTTATAGGTTATGTTTCCAGTAACCGCGGTTGAAAAAACGATGTGAGATATATATTACATTGCTCCTTATATTCGATTCTTATCTACTAATTATTACACATTAGCAAATGTAAATAACGTTATATACATTTATTAACTGCGCTTTAACGTTATTGTAACGTAACACCAACAATACAATTGACATTTTTATAATCGAAACTGTTTTAGACGTTTAGAATATGTAAAATGTAGCTTGACCGCGGGAAATTTGAAATTGGCGTGCATATATCAATTTCTGCAGATATACCTATACGTATATGTAATATTTAGTGGTAGATTATTAATTTAATGTGAGAGTGCAGAGCGTTGATTCTTTTGTATTTATTGTTAGATTCATTACATACATTAGTAGTAGGTAATGTCTTGAAATACAATGGAAAATATAAGTAACATTTAACAGTCATGTTACTATATTCACTCTGCTATATTATCAATGATCCGTTGTTAACTTCATTTACTGTATCAACTTAACTGATTGGCGCGAAATTTAAAATACGTTAATATTGCAGTGTAATTTCTCGTGTACATATGTCCAAACGTTATCCAATTATATACTTCTAAATTTATTTCTTACCTCGTTTCGAGTCGACGCACATACGACAATAATCAAGACGAGCATCCAGACCATAAAAATACTCATACTGCAGTTTTTCAAAATCGCTTTCCCAAAAGATATCTGTTCCGCCGATTGTTCATCATCCATCATCACAACTTTAACAGTGCTGAACATGCCGAAAAGAGTCCCTAAAAATACCAACACCACGAAGCAAGCCAATTGAAAGGTGCACGCTTCATTGACGAGATTTGCAGCGTCACAGAGCATGTCGCAAGTCCTCGCCATGATCCTAATTTCGTCTAGGGGAGTTAAAATTGTACCAAACTTGTTTTTAATCCTATTCTGTACGAGATTCTTGGCGCATTTATTGATTAATTCATATCTTTCCTTCACCAGGCTGACGCAACCGTAGAAGTTTCCTAACACAGCGAAAACTACGATGATTAAGATCGGTTTTAGGAAGTAACTAAAGTTTTCTTCGGTAAAATACACGCTGGCTATAACTGTTAGGTACAGGACGATGCCACATAAGATATTCCATGAAAATTCCTTCTTTTTTCGATTGTAATCGATCCTTTCGCATAGGTATTTCAAATTATTATCAATCTCAAAAATATTCTGGCAAAATATCATGATTCTTTCACGTCTCAAAAACGCAAACGTAATGAAAATACATCCCAAGATAGTGTACAAGTATTTATTAACTACCTCTTCGAATATCAGTACGTTTATCGAGGTATCGGTGGTGTTTAGTTGTTCGTAAGAGAATGTAAATGGTACTACAGCTTGTATGATTAACAATAATAGCGTATGTAACGATTTTAATATGCTCGTTTTTGTTATTAAGCCGTTTTTTGTGATTCGTGTTGATATCGGCCAAACACCAACGATCTCGCATAAAATCTTGAACGGAAAAATGCTTGTAAGGAATGAATAATGTTGCTTGGAATGCTTCCATGGGCCTCTTAAATCTTTTAATTTCTTAAGGAACACTAAAAGATAATAACATTTGAAGTAAACCTGTCGCATAAATATTCATTTTAGATTTAGTAGACTTAGAAAAGTGTAAAATTATTCATTTCTGTACAAATTCTTACTTTTCTCTGTACGATGACTACACCTTCAAATAGAAATATCTTCTGTCAAACCTATTTAATCGGCTATGCCTTTTTATATAATTTTTTTTATCGTTAATTATCTATCATACCTGTCATTAACTTCTGAGTTCGTATAACTATTGTTTACATATCAAATATTAGCTGGTCATTTGTTGCTACGTTTCTGATGCTAATAAAAATCGTTATCAACATTTTGTGATTTTATTTACACACGTAAATCCTTCTATATCCCTTTCCGTAAATAATTAGTATCTTCATTAGACGTCGATATGTAATATTGTAAATAAGGTAAGTAAAATGAAGCACATATGCCTACCTAATAATATTTATATAATGATGTTGACCTTAGATTTGAGTTACGAATAATAGTCAATATAGATTTAGAAAAGGCAGACAAATACAGGAGAACTGATGCTTTTAAATGTCTTACCTATATAAACCAGAAATAATTAAAAGAATTTAGGATCGCCTTTTGCCTTACATTTTTGCAAATGCCAATTGAAAATGTTCTTTTATTACACTGATCTAATCTATGGTTGTCATTATAACAGTAATTTATTTATTGATAATTTAAATATTAGTCTTGTTCCTAAATTTCTAAGAAAGGTATATTGAATATAATATATACGGTCTTGTGATTTGATTTTCAAGGTGTGATTAAACATCTTAAAATAAGGTCATTAAGAAACATCCAAAATGCCAAAAACAATTAACCGTAAAAATGCCATTATCGGCGCATGATTTATTGCTGGAATCACCATACTAGCAAAAGCAATGAAAGGGGTACAAACATTAAGGACGGACTCTAGTTTCTGCCTACCAGGCGTTATCAGCGTCCCTCCGAATGCTTAACCCACTTTCATCGCTAATGCGTCGCGAAGTCATTGCGAAATGTCCTAGCCACTTGCCTGCGTCACGACATGCCCCCATCTAGGGGACACCGGTCAAACACAAGCCACCGAGACAAATGCAATAGAGCCAGTAATGCGTAAAAATATCCTAACAAAGTTGCATATTAGGAGAGATATTAGTGCTAAAAAATTGTAGTTTTTTAAATTATTTTAAAGTGGTGATTAAGAATATTAATTTAAACAATTTTTTATGTTTTTCACTTGACACTAGTTGCTCAAAGTTATCGCCGTGTTGTTGAACGCAAGATCTCGCGCGACGTATCCATGAAGTGGCATAATTTACTAGGCCTTGGCCTTGCCGTCGAATTGTCGCCGCAGCTGCCTCAATGCGGTTACGAAGATCATGTAAATCAATTATGTCGTTGGTGTATACCATGGTCTTCCTAACGCCCCATAAACAGAAATCAAGGGGGTTAAGGTCGGGGACTACCTCGACCAATCCACTTATTTTCAAACACATTATCTAAATGTTGGCGAACTAAACGATTAAAATGCGGCGGTGCGCCATTGCGAAGAAACCACATTTGTCGACGTACATTCGAAGGAACTTCTTCCAATAGTTCCATCAAATGCAAAGGACAAGATATTTTTCGATTACTACTAGAAGGATCTTCTTCGACAAGATTTAAGACTTCTTCGGCATCCAAAATTCGTTGGTATCGGCCAGGACCACCATCTCGACCTTCGGAAAAATTTACGTGAAACCAGCAATGCAGTAACAACTAATGAAACAGCTTGATAGATGGTATAAGTTAGACATCAGCCTACATAGTAAAAAAATCACTAATAACCTATGGTTTACATTTAATTTGCACAAGTTGTTGATCAATTATTTTAGCGTTAAAAACCTTTTTTATGGTGGTCACCATTTAAAAAAAACTATAATTTTTTTCACGCTAATATCTCTCTATTATGGAACTTTGTTAAGATATTTTTACGTTAATGACCTTATTTTAAGATGTTTAATCAGCCCTTGAAAATAAAATCACAAGACCGTAAACAGACTGTATAAGCGAAGTGTGATGATAGCCGAAATTTAAAGAAATCATTTTATTGACCAAAAATACAGAAATATCAATTCAAATAATTAAAATACACGAATTACATTTATTAATACATAGAGTGCTTTATAAGATTTTGAAAGAAGGAAATCACAAGCTATTCAAATATTTTAATTCAAAGTGCCAGTTATTGTATATTATCAATCAGCTGATCGAAAAATCGTCAAGGAGGTTGAATGGACAATCAATTTCCAGGTTTTCAGTGCTCTTGTAAAAATTTATATCGTATTACCGTTCAATTGAATCACTATCAAGAGAAACATAGTTGCCGAACGTACTATCTGCAACAAATTATTAAATCGAAAATTATTTGAATATACACATGTAGGTAGCAAGGGTCTTACTGAATACAATAACGTCATGTCGATTTTGAACAAACCCATCGCCGTAAACTGTATATTCCAATGCTGGATTTGCAAGACGAATATGTTTATCTACAACAATAAATTGTGCGTATAAAACTTTAAAATCCCTGTTAAGCAATCATTAACCTCGGATGAAAGTTGAGCATCGTAGGCGTCTTTGACTTTAAAGCATAAATTTAGTGGTTGATGTGCCTAAAAATACTTACAATTAGTGTAAAGTATACACCGTTGCTTTTAATCGGAGGAGTGAATTCGCTTCAATCGTGTGACGTGGCCCAATGAAATTTGATGTTTTTGAGCTCCCACCACAACAAACAATAATAAAATAAGACGCCGCCGCCATATTTGCAAAACACCTTTGTAAGTCATATTATACATAACCTCATTTAGGGTATTTACTCCTCGGATTTTTAAAATAATATATAAGCATTTTCATCGTTATGTTATAATAACAATACCTGTTTTTGTGTATAAAAGCATGTTGTGGCTATTAATATCATGTGTAGTAAGATTTGTATGGAGAAAAAGCTCAACATGGTGGTTTCCCTAAAGCTGTAAGTACCTTTAAACCGTTCATCGACAAATTTACTATAACATATGTATACATTGACGACGAATAATACAAAATCAAATGCTATTACTGTCAATACTTGCACGGAAAAAGCTTTATTCAGCAATCTAGCGGAACGACACAATAGTTCGTGCTGTCTTCTTATACTTATTAATCTCCGTTTCGTAACGGAATAATCTTTTAATCCAATGATACTGTGTTGCATTTGAATCAACACCTTGTTTAGTTCTTTAAATTCCAGATATAGTAAAAACGTGTATGTTGTAAATTGACAAACGTGCACATTCTTGACGAGAACTGGCATTAATGTAATTACGAATTCTGATGGTGTTAATTCTTTATTAAAACGCATAAGGTAAGTCATCCAGTGTAACATTAGCACAATTAATAGAAACGAGGCGGTATAACCTAAAAAGGAAGTAAGCTGCGAAATTGTGAAACGTCAAATTTTGACATATATAAATTAACCTAAAAGTATAAGGTTTAGTTTAGAATTGCCTTCAGTTTTTCCATTGTTTAATTGTCTAATTTGTAAATAGCCCAAATAGAATATGCTTCTTATTAACTCCTTTTCGCGAGATACATTGAAGATGATGACTACACTCATCACCACAGCATTGCTGGCCGCCAGTAATAAATACATTCGGGTGGCTGTCCATGTGCTACCGACGTGATTTTTGTATAACCAAATATTGAATCCTAAAAACACGATTTACAATGTCCAAAATGTCGATGTAACATTTTAAAGTGTATTTTATTAAACAATACCTACGGAACCAATTTGTATGAAAGCTGCATAAATGATGGAGATAATCGACCTTTCATACTTGTCGTACGCGTTCTTTGGCCAAATTTTATAATAACATAACCCGAATATTTTGAAAATAATATCAAGTTGGTATGGTAAGTGATGAATGCTGTCAAAATACATTGTGTTAAGAATTAAGTGTAGTAAAGCACTGAAGCAATACTATATCATTTCCGTTTGCCTTTACTTCTTGTTACACATTATTGGGGAGTTAATATGTATTTATAACAACTACGTATGTTCCATCAAGATCGTCATTTACTGATAACTATGTATTTGTACGTGTAGTATGTATATAGATAGATATAACGATATTCCGATCCTTGCCTGATGTTTATAGGTATGATCATTTGCGCATCCTCTTTAGTCGGAAAATCGCTATATTTATAGACATACTGTAACTGTATTTGTATAGCTAGTACTACAACGGTATTTTACGATTATCAAAATGATCAATTAATTCTATGTTGTAAATATACTGATTGAGCAATATGTAACAGTTATGACAACTGTGTGTAACTAACGGGTAGTTTTTCTAACTATTCGGACTTCCGAAGAGTAATTATTTGTAAGATTACTTATAAAAATTGTTTACACATCATGGTGACGTTATTTGGTTTTGCGTACATATCGGTAAAAAGCGTGTAGCGACCAAAAGATATAATTAAATTCACACTTAATTAGTTTGATTTCAACTTCATGTGTGTACAACAATAGACAAACCATGTCTACTTTTGCATAGTATCCACCTTGGGAATGATAAAACTTTGGGCAAGACGTGTACCTGTTGTTGTAACGCCATCCAATAGAGGGCGTTATGCGTTACATTATATATTTCGATCTGTCAAAATGTAATAAGAATAATATGATTCTAAGAATAAACTTTATTCAATATTTCTAGTGTTCTACACAAATTGAAACAATGCAACAAAATCAAAATGAATCTAGGACCCTTATGTTTAAGATTAGTATGTTGAATATTGCCAGTAAATTTGTCTCATATACTCAGTTATTATAAAATGGGGACATGACCTCTTGGGAATCAACACTCCCACATTATGCATTTTCCATAGATTTTTCAATTTGTTTGTTTGCTATATCCAACTGTAAAAGTATCATTAGATACGTCGTAGCAGAAGACATAGCCTGTAAAGAGAAATTCATTAGTATTTATAATAAAATAAAGTTGGTTTGGTTGTTGTAACTTAATTTAATCAATACATTCATACAGTGGTCAACCTTAACTGTCTGCGGTTGGTATCAAAAAGGTCCCTAGATTGGTTATAAACTATTTCATATTTCCTTTCGCCGTATTTGTCATTCGTGTTTACCGCCGTTATTATAGCAACCTTAGACAGTTGAGATTAATCATTGTGCATGGCGCACAACATGCGGTAGTGACAATTTGAACTGGAGAAAGAAACTATTTCAGGGTATAGATAGTTTACCGAATAGAACAGTGACATGTCGACCTCAAAGAAATCAAAGGCGGTAAATTTGAAATTCCAATGGATAATTTGCTTTCCGAAAGAATATACCTAAAACAAAACATTTCATATTAATGAGAAAGCAAAGAAAATACGGTGTTCTCTTATGATGTTACTTACTTCGGGTGACAGTTCGGGTTGATATCTATTTTCAATTTTGTAAATTATGTCTCCCGCTGCTTTAGCCTAAAATAGTTTTCATTAATTATATGCTTGTTTCTTTCTCTTAAAAATAGGGTGCAAGTATGGCTATCGGGTGGGTATGTCAAAATATTGAATTTATTGAAATGGGAAAGTGTTGATAGTATTATTGCGGCTCTAAAACGCTCTTGTTTGAGTACTGGTTGTAACAAACATTTTCAAGGTTTATACTTTTAAATTCCGTACAACTCACCTCCGTTTTTACTATAGAGCAAGAGAATGTCACAACCAACAATCTAGACAATTTCACCAAAGTCCACACCCCCGTTGTTAGTGTATTGTACAGATTGCTATCTTCCTCGTTCATGTACAATTTCATGCAACCGTCAAAACAGTAATACGCTAGAGTAGTGAATCCGATGAAAACATCGCCGATATCTAAGAGTATTTGCGTAGAATAGTAACGATTTAAGAGAGCCCCGATTTCGCACAATTGCGAATGTAGCTGTCTGGCATTGTGCATTAATTTCAAAGGCACGAACATCTTTTGCTCTTCCTCTATTGGAGGACCGACCTTAGTAAACTTGATACTCGGTACAGTGGGCTGTTTGGCGATTAAACGTCGCAGTTCGTTATTGAGCACGGCAAATCTTTGTTTCAAAAGTAGAATGTGACAGACGAATGGAGCTTCGGCAAATCCATTAATTAGCATCGGGATGTAACACATCAGCAAGCAATAGGTCGTTAATGTACCGATTTGTCTTAGGAACATGGTGCAGTTCATGTATTCGCCAGATGCCAATATTGCCATGATCAATAATAAATATACTACAAAGAATCAAATTATATTGTGGGTCTCTTTTAGATTCAAGTGAAATTTTTCCTTACTCGTTACATAATTTCTGGTGGTTTTCCAGTCGATTTTCGTAGAATAGCAGGCCATGATTACATCGGCATGGTTCAAACGTTCCACGGCTTTTATCAAAGTCTTCTGATGGACGCTGCTTAGTATTATACAGCAACCCATGACTATCATAGAACCATACAGGTGGTACATGTCAATACTACGGGCTACTTTATTGGTTTCGGCTTCGGTTTCACGCCCTTGGACGGCGTAAATGTAGTATACTACGGATAATACACATTCTGATACATCGACATAACGAATCATACAAGTCGGATCAAATTAACGGGAAGAGGGAGTAAAGATAGCAAAGACTGTGGGGCAGCACGATAAACACACTGTTCGGATTACTCCTCCCGCACAAGTATTAATTAA
>JARFOC010104754.1:0-12177 GCA_031763485.1 Osmoderma eremita | reverse complement strand
CTTCTTGAACGGCAGCACTCACATTCACAGTTTTATTAAAATAATTTAAAATATTTGCAATCATACACTTCTCCTTCTGGCTAAAATTTTTTCCCTAACGCCGTTTTTTTTCCCTACCGGCTCCATTAATGCAGTGAAAGCTGTAATTAAATGTATAGGTTATAAAATTTCTAAAAATCAAGGAAAATATCCATATTACCCTGCGCACGCTCGAGAAAGATGGAAGCGTTCTGAAAAGAACGATTTGAACAAAAATATATAAACAAATTAACGTGGAATTTAAGCAGAAATAGATATAGACAGATAGCGCTAATGACGGCAACTAGGGATAGTAAGAGATAAAAGTTGCTATTATATCCCATACTGCAAAGGAGGTTGAGACGATCTATAATTGGAAAATGAAAACTGTCACTTGGCGTATTTTCATATATTTATTATTAATATTAATATATATTATTTTGGGTATAATTCTGTATATTATTTTAAATGAACTTGTACTACCGGCGACTAGATAATATCAGCATTTCTTAGTCGATACACATTTAAAAGATGAATCAACACAAAGATTTAGCTCCTTTTCATTACCAAATTACTAGAGATCTTGGCTGTCTGTTGATAAATTGTATTGTCATGATTCATAATGCAATATTTTGTGTTTTGTAGGATAAATAATTAACAGCAATTAATAAAACAACTAATATAAAATCGTCCGATCGTAATAACTTTTTATACATACAAATATGACGTCATGTTTTAACATTAGTTAGACAACAAACAAGAAACTAATGGAAATCACACTAGACTACACAGGAGGAAATCAAAATGAAACAAATTGACCCCATTAGTGTGTCGCCACAAAACCGAGTTGGCATAGCAACGCGCCATTTTTTTCCAAACAACAGAAATTACTCCAAATATAATCATCTGATAAGCAAGTTGTAATTTTCCTGGTTTTCAAGCAATATAACTGCATATTACGGCATAATATTATTATTAAAGGTTATTAGGGGCACACGTAAAGCAGATATGAAGGAACGCTCCTACAATAATTTGCAACAGCTACACGTAAAATACATTGCTTTCAGATTAAACTTACTGAAAATAGTAATATTACAAGTACACACTGTACACGGCCAAAAGGGCTACACTACGTCGCCATAGAGCAACATTTGCATATCATAATATATCAGTCACTAATAAGACATGTTCGTAGAATGTCTCAAAACCCAGTTTAATACAATACAAACCATAGAAGAAATGTATCCAAGCAAAGACTACTGAGCAACTGATAGGAATCTATGGGAACAAGAATATAATATAAACTATAATGTATTTGCCATATTTTTTGAGTGAAAAGCGATGTAATACATGCATGTAATTAAAATTCTTAGTAAAAGGAAGACTTTTATAAAGCTATTTCATATCAAAACATTATTTGCAGTGTAATCGTAATATAATATAAGTTAATGTCTGTACGTATTTGGATATATAACTTTCCTTCCTCTTGTGTAGTAGTTCAACATGCCGGTATTTATGTTATTAGTTGCAGCTACAAATTAGTGACCACTGGTTGGCACAGATGGCTATCGATGAATATGTATACAATATAAATTTATTATATTAAGATTCTTCAGTATCCATTACCGGTGTATACAATACAGCATTAATCTCTTTTTTTCTTTAACTCAGGGTTCTTTCAAAAATACTTGCACTTCTTTTATTCACTGTGGTGGTTACAAGCAAAGCACATCACCGATTTGTTAATAAGATAGAATACAGAGCAAAAAAGAAACACGATACCATACAAGCCGCACACAAATTTAGAAATAAAGCATTATTAACCCTTTCGTTCATAGGGTTCTCATATGAGGACGTACTAAATAAATGCTTATTATATCTAAATTCCATAAATTTTACCGTTTTTAAACGTTGTCCTCATATTATCACAAGCATAGATTCTTTTTAACAACGGTGTCGATATCTCTTGACAATTTGTCTTACCATAAAATAAAGTTAAACATGCTCATCATGTTGGATATCTCGAGTCATCTTTTTACCTACTGTAAGCCGGTAAATATCGTTTTATGTTATAAAAAGAAATTGTTTTTTTTGTGTGGAACACAAGGTAAGTTTATATATATATATTTATAACTTTATGTTTGTCTCCATATGGGGACGTTGTTCTGCAAAGGTTGTCATACATAGAAAACGTTTCGCTGTATTTTTAAATTTGAACCGTTGGGCAATGTCGCGATGGGCACCTACAGAAGAAGAAATTTTAGAACTCCTTTGTTCATCAGAAATAAAGGATTTATCCGATGACATTGGCGATAATTTTGAACAAGAAGATAATGATGCCAGACAAGGTAAAAAGTTTTATATTATAAGTTTTATACTCCATTTCTAATGTGGTTCTCAAAGGCCACTTATCATCGCAGACATTAAACCTGAAACTGAAGAGCTGGACGTTGTTGTGCAAGAACGGAAATCAAGAGTGCATTTTGGAAATTTAACCCCTAAGAAGGATATACCTTGGAGGAAAAAAGGACCCAGTTATACTATAGCTCCTTCTGTCGAATGGTACAAAAGTTACTCTGAGCCAGTGTATGAACTTGAGAGATCCTACCAAATTTCTTGAAAATACTTCACTGACGTTCTTTTGGAGAAATTTGTGGAATGCACAAATATTTATGCAGTATACAAAAGTGTAGCTAACTTTACGCCTACTACAAAGGAAGAAATAATGTCACAGACATTATATCAGTTAACCGTTTCCTACAATTGAAGACAGAACATTCACTGTGTTGACGTAACAAGTGAATCTGATAAAAATGATAGATTTTGGAAAGTCAGGCCAATATACAATTGCATAAGAGAACGGTTGCTGAGCTTACCAATAGAAGAAAATCTTTGTATGGGTGAGCAAAAGGTGCATTTCAAGGGGTGATTGAACCTAAAAATCGAATCTTTGGGGAATAAAAATATTTGCTCTCTGTGGAACAAGCGGCCAAATGTTTGATTTTATAACATATCAAGGCTCGATAACAGAACAAGAAATTACTTCATAAAACTATATCGACAGTTTATCCGATTATTAATTACATTAAATCCTGACCTTTTAGAATTCTTACTTAAATAAGTAAAAAGATCAGACGATATAGCTACTTTTTTTAAGAAAACGAAACATGAATGTTGCTTATAAAACCAATAATATTTTATCAAAATTTATTAAAACCAATAAGGATGTAACTTACAGAAATAAAGAAATTGGTTGATAAGTTGATACGTGTTTGTGGGAAACGATATGTTGGTCAAACTGAGAACTTTTGGAAAAAGAATTTCTGAACATTATGCTTCTTACAGAAATAAAAAGCAGGATTCGACTTTCGCCAACAATGTAACAGAAGAAAACCATATTTTTAATAGCGATTTCAAAATTTTGCATATAGAAAACAAAAGTGCTAATTCGGAATTTAGATATTAACAAACTTGAAAATTCAAATTCATTACTTAACGATCAACTAGAATGCAATAATTCACCTTTATTAGATTTACCTTTCGATTTATAAATACTTAGTAATTAATTATTTGTTGTTATAATTTTGATTAATTGGAATTTACATATGTATATTATATTTTGTCAAAATTTCACATATTTCAATATCGACAAAAAACGATAAAGTTGTATTGTATTAGTTTTTAGTTTTGTCTGAAGAAGCCACTGTGCGGTGAAACAATTGTTGCTTTGTAATAAATTTATAAAGGATAATTAACATTTTATTGGTTATTAATAATGAACCTTAACCAAGTAAAGGGGGGAAGTATTAAATTAATATAAATTTTCTAATCTTAGATAGGAGCGTTCGTGTTTATTAAATGGATAATTCCATCTACCTTAAAGTAACTGCAAAAATCTTAGAAAATAAAGTCTAAATGAAGTGTTAACTTAAAAAAATTGGATTTTTAAACGATTGTCGCTACACTGTACACATTTTTTTTCCGACAGTTCTCGACAGCCGAATTGCGTGAAACTTTCTAGGTATAGTTAGCCATATATGTACCCTGAAAATTTCAACTCCCTATACCTTCTGGTTCGGTCGCTACACTCCTCCAAAGTTCCTCGATTGCTGCTTATACGTGTTCCTTCAAATTTCCTCGATTGTCGCTTCACTTTAATTTTTTTCCGAAGACACCAAAATGCGCAAACAGTATTGCCTCTGATATAAATACCGTCTTAGGAAACGTTGACTGCTAAAACATGATTTCTGCCAATGAGAGTATAACCTTGCTATCTTTCATGTTATAGAATTACTTCTAAAGTAGTTGTCAAACTAGTAAGGTTTGTCAAATACTCGTCATGGCGATAATTTTCCCAAACAGAACGTTAAATTTTTTTGGCTTCGGTGCATCAGTAGTATTAAAATTAGCAGAAAGGATTAATGAAAAAATGTGCTTCTCACTTTCATGTGTAAATGCGTGGATAGAGTATAAAAAAAGATCATCGGAGTTAGGCATTGCCAGAAATAAGACTCTTGATTTACTTCACTTTAGGGCGATTGTGGCTAATGTATTGGCAAAAGTAGATAAGCCAGTAGCCAAAAAAGGGGGCGGCCCATTAATGAGACTCCAATTCCGTCCCAAATAAGCTCAAAAACGGCCAACGTGCAAGTTCGTCCACAAACAGATGTTCGTTTGGACAATGTTGTGCACCTTCCATTAGTAAGTGACAAAAAATCATTTTCCCCGTGCAAGAAACCAGGTTGCAAGACAAAATGAATTTTTTTTGCGAAAAATGCAATGTACATTTATGTATACATCGAAATAAAAATTGATTTTTTGATTATCATCATTAAAAAATAAATAAAGCTCTTTGATGTAATTCTATGTATTATTTTGGTGAAATATTATGCGTTGAATTTTCAACTTATGTATATTGCAGCCATTTAAACACAATGTCCTCACTTGAGGACGCGTTATAACCCCTCTTGGGAACCTCCGATGTACATGTTATGCACCTTAAAAATCATATTTTAACCCCAAGGGCTGGTTAGCGAAGCCATCATTTTTTTTTCAGTCGGAATTAATTCGTGACCGAAAGGGTTAAAGGAAGACGAACAACGTGAGGAGAATGCGAGGTTATGTAGTTTGTTTTGTTTGGAAAAAAGTTTCATAGAGTTGTCATTTTTTGACGCCAGCGCTAATGCTCTCAATTCAAGATATATGCACTTGCGTAATATATGATTTCATTTAATGTAATGCAAGAAAGATGAAAGGTAACCAACTCTTAAGTGACACTAAATTACTGCATAAACGCTTAAGCTCCAATTGCTTCTTTTATCTCCTTAAACGTTAACTTACGTTACATTACATTAATGTTAAGTTACAGGGCGCCGCATAAACCGACCTTAACATACAGATAGTTGATAATTACGAAGTTATTTATAAGTTGTTCGGCTGTGTGTAAAACATTATTTTCAAATAGAAGGCTACATTGGGAGTATTGAGTGAGCGATGACGCGTTCGGAATAAATGCGACCGCTTATGCGGTTACTTAATGTCCCAATCTGTCTGTATTTCAAGAGTTATGTTCTTACATAAATCGTATATTAAAATTATTAGAATTTGTTAGGTCCATAAATCAATCATCCTATACTATATAGGGGGTGGTTGATTTTTCATTGTGCACTCATTATTTCTGTGAGAATCGAGGTATTAAAAAGAATTTAAAGACATACCGGACACAATATTTTGTGCTCTTTTCAGTCAGGTAACATAGATTGCTGTAGTTTCAAAAACAAAAGAGAAGCGAATGGTTTCCTTAAATTAAACCACCTTTATTTTTCTGCATAGGTTATGAATTTCTGATGCAGCGACGCTCTTATTTCTCCTTCTTAGGCAATAAATAAGGTCATAGTAACAAAAACACAAATAACATAAGTAGCCCATGAATTTTTTGCCCAAAAATAACAACGAAACATCAAAAAAGATCCTACTGCAGAAATTGTTAAAAATGTCCACCATATGACATGTGTCAACATTTCACATTTCCAAAGGCTACTTATGTAATTTACGTTCCTTTTTTATTATGTGGTTCATTTATTGTCTAAAGAGAAAAAATAAAAGCGTCGCTGCATTCGCTCCTCTTTTGTCTTTGAGAGTACAGCAATCCATCTGACCTTACTGGAGGTAGCACGACGTATTGTATCAGATTTCTCTTTGAATTTTTTAAATACATTAATTCTCACGGGAATAATGAGTGCAGAATGAAATATCAACCACTCTGTGTATGTGCGCATTGTATGTTAGATATCATAAACCGACTTTACTTATTTTCAATGCCTAATTGAAAGTTTACCTAGACGTTGTATATTTAATGCACCCAACTTGTATACCATAAATATTTAGTTTGCTTTATTTATGAGAATTGTGACCTAAGTTCTAATTTAGTTAGGTTGAAGACAGTGTCAGCCAACTCCCGTTACTTAGAACTTTGTAGTAGTAATAAGTGGATAATTTTGAACAAGTAAGAGCCATAAGTTCACACAAGGCACAGGCGGTTGCTATCCGTTGCTATCAACGGTTACGCTCTAGTGTTCCTACAGAATAATTTTAAATAGGAAAATTGTGGTCTCATGTGTCACGAGCTTTTCACAAGAGTGACTGAAAATTCTATTAAATGTCTAACAGGGCTAATATAAAATTAATACTTTCACGACCCATATTTCGATTGCAAAGAAAGGTAAATAAACGGAAATGAATATGTATACAGCCATTTTGAAAGAAGTGTCAGCAAACTAAACCTTTTTTTTTTGTTTTTGGTATGTTATTTTCTTTTGCTAAAATAACCCATCACAGTTTT
This sequence comes from Osmoderma eremita, assembly GCA_031763485.1. NCBI lineage: Eukaryota > Metazoa > Arthropoda > Insecta > Coleoptera > Scarabaeidae > Osmoderma > Osmoderma eremita. Next base: position 5,318 of record JARFOC010104754.1, on the reverse strand, counting down.
AATTATAGTATTGTGGAAATATTGCAGTGATTTTATAATCACTGAGGACGCCACTCAGTGAAAAATTTAGTGGGACAGTGCCGTATTCAAACTATTGCTTTCCATTTGATGCAGTGTAAGAAATATTACATATACAGGTCGATTCATGTTGACCCTCATACTGAGGATATCGCTTATTATTGGAGATAGAGGGTAGGGTAGGGTAGGCTTAAAGTTGGTGAAGTTGTGTTTGTTTTCAACCCGAAAAGAAAATGGACGTTTTTTTCTAGCATCTTTATTTGGCTTTGCAAAGAAAAACTAAACATACGTTCTCAAGTTTTTATCTTCTATCTAGTGCTGTACTCGAAATTTTTATAAGATATTTCGGTTCTATTTGGCCATCATCAACCTTCTTTTTTTATTGTCGGCGCTATGCAGGCTATGCATCTAATTACACAAATATATTAAAAATACATAAATACACTTTTTACACAACACATCTGATCATATTTCGGCTGTTCAGTATGCTGGATCACAACTTCACGTTAGGTTGTATCTGTAGTAAAACCAAAGAGGCATTTAACTGCTAGTAGAACATTCATGGCATAATATCATGGTTGCAGCAAGCCTCCCATCAAGAGAAATCTGTGATAACGTCTGATACTTATCCACGTGGATATGACAAATCTCAAAAAGAATTCTGCCAGTATCACGTATGGTACAATCTAAGTCTATAATTATACAGAAGTATAGTATAGTATAACATATCTGATTATGTAGCAAACAGACATTCGCAGGCATAAGCAGTTGTTTCGGGCTACCCAACGCTCATGAGTGATGACACTTGGAAAGGTCTGACTCCCGCACACCGTTCGCATTTACATTATCGCGACGGGCATAGCAAGCTGGTTATCTGTAATAAAATAAAGAACTATCGTTGTCGACATCATGTTTGGACGGCGAAAAATTGGGGGAGGCAAAGCTGCCTTCGAGCAGGGTTGGATTTCAGTATCCGAGCTAGTGGATGCCGGCGCACCGGTATATCTGACCGCCGTTACGGAATACCTTGCCGTCGAATTACTCGAGTTAACCGGAAACGCCCTCAGAAAACAAGTTGCAGATCTACAAAACCATCCTGGGTCTAGACGCCTGCAGTTAGATCTAAACTGAAGAACCTCGAGGTTCTTCAAGGCAGGACTCTACGGCTGATGGTCAGTGCCTCTTCTTCGTTGGGAACAAACAGATTCATATAGATCTGCAAATTCCAATAGTCACTGAGTTAGAGAAACTTAACCACAACCCCCGCGACCCCATCGGAGCGAAAATCCCTGCGGTCATCGATCCGCAAGATCAACCACTTCCCTTGGTAAGAACGAGACGCCGTGATCGAGTTGGTTCGGTAGGGCTCTCTCCACCTGTGCGACAACTGCTATCCTAAGTTGTTTAGATAGCTTAAAAAGAAAAAAAGACAAATACGAGAAATAAGAATAAATTTGTGTCTTTGAACTTCCTGATGTTTTATAATTTTCTCATGAGTTGGGGAGTAGACGCATTTATCACAGATGACAGGGGACATGACGTTCCTACCCTAGTTGCGAAGTGAGTTTATATGTAATAATAATAGTGGACGAGCAGAGATATTTACTTAGTTTCAAAAATCCTATTTAGAAGCTTTACCTACTTCAAGTCAAGGAGAGGCAATAGATATTTCTTAGAACCTTTGATTGAAAACGCTGGAGAATTTCGATGTTAGAGTTTGACGCGCCTCCCCATAGTTCTATACCATATGTTTACACAGGTTTTAGTGATGCGTTGTATAATAACAATTTATTTATCAATTATCAATAGATAATTTCGATTTTTTGCAAATCAACCAATATAGTTTACTAAGTTTGCGACCTAGTTGTCTCCTTTTATTAAAGATATGTATTTTCCAGGTTAAACCTCTGTATTTTATGATCGTTAAGCTTTACTCGGGGGCATGTTTCTTTCCTGGTGGTAAAAGTGATATGTGCAGACTTGTTCTCATTGATCCTTGTTCTCCATTTCTTTGCCCATTGTTCAATATATAGTAAGCTTACCTGTAAGTTCCCCGAATCCATACATAGATTGCTGTGTGATGACACTATTGCCGTCTGCGAAGGTCGCTGTAGTGGTTCCTCCAGTTATCGGTAGATCAGACGTATATAGGACATAACGTATGGGCCCAACTACACTTCCTTGTGGCACACCGCCACGGATGGGTTGCAATTCAGACATTCTGGTATTTTACTGTAAAGTATCTCTCACTAAGGCAGGACTTACGGACTGTGTAATAGTTTACTGGCAGCATATTTTTAAGTTTGTACAGTGATCCAGTGTGCCAAACTTTGTCAAAGGCATTGTCAACATCAAGAAATACTGCGGAACAATACCTTGTTCTTTCGAAATCTAAGTTGATTCTGGCAACGATACGGTGAATTTGCTCAGTGGTAGCATGTTGTTGTCTGAATCCAAACTGGTGGTTTGGAATTAACTTACGATTTTCTAAAATGGGGCGTAATCTCAATAAGAAATGCTTTCCGAAAAATTTTGATACAGCTGGTAGAAGGCCGGTAGCTTTTTACATACTCCGAATTTTTACCAGGTTTTAAAATGAGCGTTACTGGAGCCACTTTCCATTGTGGTGGGTAGTAGCTTATTCGCATAGTTGAGCCAAAAAGTAATTTCAGGAAGTTCTTGTAGAATTTTTCCCGTTATAAGGTCATATGCGGGAGCCTTCTTTGAATTTGATTAAGCACAACATAGTGCTTAATCACAATTCTGATTCTTGCAGTTGCTCAAAATACAAGAAACACGTTTTAAACCACTTGTTATGATCGCATGTTACACTTAATCATACGTCATTTATATACAGGTCACTATAAACTTTTCTATCTGGTGTCCGGTCTGAGAAGCTATCACCTCTCTAAAGGGATTACAGCATGTTATTTGTTGCCATCTCTTTCACCATGTTCAGATGAACGTTCTGTTGTACATATATATATATATATATATATATATATATATATACATACATACATATTGTTTAATGAGATAAAAGTACTTATTCGCCCCTGAACAATTTTTTGAGAAAATGCACAACTTTTTTTGTATCTTGCTATGTAATTTGTCCCAAAAGAACTGGCAAAAATAACAGAAAAAATCATGACATTTTTTTTATTTTCAAAAAAAAAGAAACACATGGGACATATATGTTCCGATCGTGTTTCCTGCTGGGACGTATTAGTAGATGTTGTCAACTAAAACATACGTTCATATAAAAACAAAATGTTAAATTATTTATAAAAAGGTAATAAACGCATCTTACATAAGAACTTAAGTAGTGAATTATGTTTGTAATGGTAAAAAGCACGTTTTACATAAAGCGTTTCCGCATGACGAGCAAAAGGTGACGGTTCCTTTTTCCTTTCCTTGGGAGGCACATCTTCTACATCGGCGTCTTTCGATTGGTAAATGTTCTCCGGCATTCCCCATTTTTCTTACGCGTTTTGGCATTCGTCCTCCTTTTCCTGCGCTTCGTCTTTTCATGGCAGATTTAGCTGTTCCCTCATCATCTCTTCAGCTAGGGGTACCAAGAATTCTAATAAGGGTGTCTTCTTGTGCCTTACTTCTTGGATGGTTATTTACGAGTTAATTACTGCGGACATCAACAATTTGTAGGACACTTTTCACCACCATTTGGTCGCTTTTCTGTCCATGTCATAGCCTTCTGATCGGCTAGGTCTACGCCACCCATATAATTATTGTAAAATATCATCAATTCTGGAGAGTCGATATTCTTTTAACTGCCATCTTTCAGTGTACGTTGAGTCATTGCCATTGCATTGGTGTGACAGTTATTCATGGTTAAAACATCTTTAGTGTCTTTCCATTTCGCAGCGATCGTTCCTTCCGAATTACACAAGAATAGGGAAGTGCCTCTTTCTAATTTCTGAGAGGAAAATTTGGAAACGTTTCTCCTGTTTGTCATGCAAGTGCCAACACATACGAATGGCAAAGTGTTTATAAGCTATGTTGAGGTAAAAAATCGATAACAACAGATTGCCACGTTTGAAGATCTGATAGTAGATGCCAGTTGTTTGACCAATTGCTCGCCTAATGTATCGCAGGAATCGACATTGGTCTCCTTCCCAGTGCACAAATTCATGTCGTATATATATCTAGTTTTGGACTCGCACCGTTCCCAGATTTTGATACCCCGTTTCACAGGGTTTATAGGTAAATACTGTTTGAGAGCAGATCTACCTTTGAACTTCGTCATTGTCTCATCGATAGACTGGAAAGGACTATCTTCTTTGGCATTCATGAACGTGTGTTTCAGGCAAGATAATACTTGCCCAACGTAATATATTTTTGATGCATTATCTGGTTTCTTTGGATGATTGTAGTACATTTTTGAAAGTAAAAATGTACATCTATCTCTACCAATAGCATTTCTAATGAAAGAATTCTGCAGTGATGTATTATTGGACCAATAATTTGCAAAAGCCGGTACTTTATTGTAAGACATCACTAATGTGATATCAAGTACGGTCGGTTTTGTTATATTTTTTGTTTGTTTTCTCCTCCAGAATTCTAATTCTTTCATTTGTATTTTGAGCAATAAACATAAAGAGACTTTTTGGGAAAAAAATTAGAAAAACCTCTAGTTCTATAGAGGTCCTGTTTATATTCAAAAGTACAGCCGGGGGTCTGTCCGAGGGTATTTTCTTTCTGGGATTGTATAAATTAGGAACAGGAAACTAACTTGAAGCACTAGCATTATTCTGCTGCCCGTCATCTGGGTCGCTATCGCTTTGTCCGTCATCTTCTTTGTCGTCTGAGGATTCCGCAAGTTGCAAGTCCTCTACGGCAATAGCATCCATTTAATTGCTGTGTTGGATATTTGCAGCAACTGAGTCATCTGAATCGTCATCGTCGTTAGCGGAATACGGCTCCACATACGATAGATTATCGAAAATAAATATTACTACTAACAATAGAAAACATAATAACCACAAATTAAATGAGGAGATTATTAAATTAAGGGACACACTAGATGCTTGGGCAACGATAGCGAAAATGACAAAAAATCAAGAAGCTTACCGAACATATAGTGAGATAAAACAAAAATATCGGAATAAAATAGCTGAAACAAAACAAAAGGATACTTTAACATTTATGGAGAAATCAGAGAACAAAGTTAAAGCTATATGGTCAGTCATCAATAAAGAAACAGAGCCCACACCCTCAAATCCAGAAAACGAAACTTCACCCCTGGCGGCAGATGACTTAAACAACTATTTCTGTACGATTGG
>JARFOC010104723.1:0-12181 GCA_031763485.1 Osmoderma eremita | reverse complement strand
AGTTTGTAATTATTATTATTATTTAAAATTCATTAATAAATTATATTATTAGCATTTTGAAACACAGCAATATATATACAGGGTCCCCCTAGTTAAGTAGCCTATTCAAATATTTTAGGAAATATATATTTCATCAGAGAAAGAGTACAGGGTGCCATGGGTCCATACAGGTGAACTCCGCGATAGCCCGATCTTTCGGCATTAGATTCTCACCTTTTGGGACAAGATTAAATCCAGTATTTATAAATAATAGACGAATTTGGAAACTTGTGTTGGGAAATAAGACCCGTAACTACACAGTGTTCTTTCGGGCATTAGAACATGTCTTCGTATGAATGGCAAACAATGTGAACAAAATTTATAGTGTTTAGAGCATTAGTCATTAGAATATAGCTCATTCGCTTCTTTAGTACTGCGAACTGGAACTCCATCCAGATCTTTGTACATTTTTCGTGTTAAGTCAATAAATGCTTTCATTTGTTGGAACTTAATGCGAAAAATTTCCGTTAATTCTTGCAAAATATGCCATTAAACTTCACAATTATTAATAAATCAAAACGAAACCTAATACTAATTGCTGCAGTGTTGAATTTAAGAAAGTTGTATTTTGGACAGTTAAACATAATGCGATTGGACACCATATCCCGACCAGACTGTAACTTTTTCATGGATAATTAACGATTTTTTACATAAATTTAAAGATATCTCAAAATAATAAATCAATGTTTAGAATCAGAATTTTCAATAAAAATTATAATATTTCATTTAAAATAAGAAAGTTAATGGTGACTTTCGATCAACCGGAACTGATACAAAAGTGAAGATAGTTTACTCTGAAAGATCACGTTGGCCTAGGACAGTGTACTTATTTTCAGGATTTTTAGATATATAGATTATAGGCCACTCAACTTGGGAGACACTGTATATATGTATATACAACACAATGTTAACGTCGCAATAATTGAAGAAAAATATCAAAAACAATGATTATTTTATTAAGAGAGGTAAATTTAATCTGATGTCATTCCAGAATGGTTGTTGCGTTTCGCAATATTCCGGGAGACGCCTAATGTTTGTTATACATAATTCGCTAACCCACAATATTACGGTATAAAGATGTTTAATACTATAATTTGTATGCGCTTTTGATAGCATATACCATATACATACATACATCAAATTATTAACAAGCCAGGAATGGTTTTATAAACAAACGCGGTCTTGCTACTAACGGAATAAAGCAGAACAGAATTATATGGTCTTGACATTTCGCTCAGTCCCTGACGAATAACACTAAACAACTTTCACGGAATCGAAGCTCGCATATCTTAAGGTATGCTTACCAAGCAGATTCTCGCTTAAAAATATTATTTATAAATATAACGTTCAAATACCACTGATAAAAACATATGCTGTATAACAATTTTACAAATTAAAATAGTTAGGTATTTAATTATATATATACACGTATACCCACATCGGAATGGGGGATTGCTTTGTGAATGGCAACCGCGCATTCGAAACAAATGCTTCTATAATGTTATCACCCAAGATACCCGCCCAAACGTAAAGTTTTTCGGGGTGCTGAGTTCTTACAGCACGGACCAGATGTTTAGCTTGCCAAGGCCAATATCGCACGACTGAGGGATTATACTTACCATGACGTGGCATTAACGATTAACCATTCATTTGCGTCTTTCAATACCATTTCAGCTTTGTTCAAAGCTATATCTATCATTGGTCCTCGTGTTAGAACTGAGGTATCGTCAGCAAACAAATATAATTTGTTGTAATTTTCTGGCATATCATATATATATATAACAGAAAGAGTAAGGGTCCCAATGCAGATCCCTGTGGTACACCTTTATCTATTTTGACGGGTTTCCACCTTGCGCGATCGTAGATTGTTACTTGTTCTCCACCCATCAAGTACGATTTTAATAGTTCGTCGGTTTTTCCTCGGATCCCATAGAAATGAAGCTGCGCCAGCAACGCACTGCGATCCACACTGTCGAATGGCTTTGTAAGATCACAGCAAGTCAGTACTAGATCATTCCCATCGTCAAATTCTGTTGTCACCTCCTGCACGAGGTCTAGAATAGCTGTTACCGTAAACCCTTGCTTTCTGCACTCATGGCGATTTCTACTGAGCACATAATTCTTTTCCAGGAAGCTTACAAGCCTTGTTTTGATTACTACCTGAAGGATTTTGGAAAGGGTGGGTGATCAGCTACTGTGATCAATCTCGGTATAACGATAGTCATGTTATTTCCAAATTTTACGTAATCACCCCACACTAAAACGCCGTTAAAGCTACAATATTTACGACTAATCATCTAGCAGCGTGCACGACATAACCAAATCATTACCAGAATAGCGGGATTGTGTTTATTCATCGTAAAACAGAATATTTTTTATAAAATATTCGTCTTCCTTAGCCCTTTCCATCAATGACGCACAAAACTCCATTCTTGCAAAATTGTCTTCGGGAAAAATCTTCCGGCACTTTTGTATTTGTTGCATTCCAGAATACGATCCACTGTACTTGTACTGACGCTGATTTCGTCCATTTCAACCAACGAACAAACCCTCACTTCTCTCTCCTCCCGTTCGGGAGGTTTTACAGGGATTTGAGGCTGTTCGTCTATTTGTTGGCATTTGCGGCAATTCCCGACAACACAGCCAAATTTCCTAAACACTTTGACGATCCTTTCAAATAGATCGATAGTGCTTTGGTAGGATTTTCCAGCAAAATAGTTGATTTCATTCTCCTAAAAAAATCGTTTAAAAATTCCTATTGTACAAGAAGTTACAGATTTTGGTCGCGAACATGCTATTCTGGATCACTGTGCGGCTTTGCGCGCGACGAGGCTCGCCGGTGGGGATAAATGCAAGATCGCACTACGTACAATATATATCGCACTCCGATGAGAAGTGAGCATACGTGTATATACGTGTTGTACTATTGAAGAAATGATGTTTAGAAACCCTATACGTCTCTTATAAATTACCTTTTGTTTAAAGCAACAAATTAGAGGATTTATTATTCCATACATCAAAATACGTGGTGGTCGCTTAACAAAGGTTCCGCTATAATAATCTCTGTAAAAAGAAAAAGGAAACGTTTTTTTCTAACATTAATTGAGTTTGTTGTAAGTTAAACGTCCAACATGAAAATCAAATCGTGTCCGATATAAATTCTCCGCCTCTAACGCAGACGGGAATGTCCTTTTCCACCTTAAGTAGCCAGGGCTAAAGGCGCTCGACTGATGTAAGATGCTACTAGCACGTGAGGGTCTCGGCCCTTTCGTGTCGCCCGTTGCAAAAAAAAAAAACATAAAGAAGCCCTGCTTATTTAATCCGTACAGATCTTAAGCGACGATATTTCGGTCCGTAAATTGACGCCGATTTAGGGTGGTAAATCTAACGCGAAATAACGTGGGCTTTTGAACTATACCATTTAAAATGAACACGAAACTAACTCGAATAGTAAGAGAATAGGTATGATTATTAGGGGGGGAACTGAACTAAAAAGTGTGGGAAATTAATGTAAAGAAATATAAATTTTATAGTTTCGGATGTTTTCCTTCTTTGACTCTAACTGTACAAGCACTTAACAATTGCAAAAGGAGGCACGTGGGATGCGACCACTAATGTAATATTAAACGAAGGTAAACGAGAATTCGCTATTACATAAGCACACGGCGATTTATCCTAAGTAAGTGCCTTTAAACCACAAGCGTTATCTAAAGCAATTATGTATGAGATCCGTACGAGCTTAAATCGTGTATTGACATTCATTTTAGTTCTGGTGTTTATTGTCGATTAAAACTGCGAATTACTAAGGCGCAAGCATGTGTGAATATTACTGTCAGGGGATACTCATAAACGTCACACTATTCGAAGCGTCCGTAAAATGCAGGATTGAGCGAAAACAGCAATAAACATTTATGATTTATATAGCTAATTGCGGCCATCAACGGGGAAATTCAAAATCGTTACCCTTGCACTTTTATGAACATGATGATTCCATTAGAAATATCATAAATAAATCCCTTGAATTTTGTTGTGCGTATGCGTCTTTTGATCCTCTTTGAGGCACATATCAGCCGTTCAATCTTTAATTGTTTCTACCATTATTATAAACCTCTCCTTTATTTACTCAATCCAAACAGCGTCCCCATTATCCCAAAATTGTGTTAAATTTTTATGTCTCTGAAGATTGTTCGCCATTTATATTGAAGAATAATAATAAAAAGTGCAATGATATAGCAACAATTGACCCCATTAGTGTGTCGTTACAAAACCCTGTTGGCATAGCAACGCGCCATGTATTTTTTCAAACAAAACAAATTACTTCAAACATAATCATCATTCCTTTGAAATTGATCGCTTAGTTCTTAGCAAGTTATTATTTTCCTGGTTTTCTAACAATATAAATGCATCTCATAACGAGAGACTTTTGACGATGGATTGATATTTGAATTATTGTTATTTGGACTATTTCCATCGTTTGTTGAAAACTCCCCATGTCACCCAAATTCCTACTGGATATAATTACACCCATAGCGGGGAAAACACAATCGGCTATATTCAACACGCAACACTTCATAGACAAGGTAAAAAACTTGAAACTTGAAAAAAACGACATGATGGTCAGCTTTGACGTCACCAGCCTCTTCACTAATGTACCAATCCAACCCACCTTAGCAATAAAAAAAAAGACTCTCCACAGACACCGCATTACAAGAAAGAACACCACTAAACGTGAATGCCATTATGGAACTACTGTCCATACGGGTGAACACAACATATTTCCAGGTCGAAGACAAGTTCTATCAGCAAGAGTTTGGCATGGCAATGGGCTCCCCACTATCTCCCAACATCTATATGGAAGAATTTGAAGATAAAGCCATAAATACATACATCAAAAAGGTTCTGGAAGTCGAGTTATGAGGGGTCGCTATTTAGCAACTGACGATCCGATTGCGATTTGACGCACTCCAAGTTTTTCGATTCTGTTAATTATATGATGAATCTCGAAAGGGGCAAGCTGATCATACGTATACTTGATTACAACATCATGCTGGTTCTAGAAGTCGAGTTATGAGGGGTCGCGATTTCGACACTGGCAAACGACTCCCAGTGCGATTTGGAGCACTTCTGTTCATTCGCGTTGCGAGACAGCGACCCCTCATAACTCGACTTCTATAACCAGCACGATGTTGTAATCAAGTACACGCATGATCAGCTTGAACAAGTTTCACAGAGCTGCCATTTTTTGACGTCAGCACTAATGTGTTTCGTTCTCTCTCAAAAAAACCCTACATATTTGCATTTGTACAATAATTAATCTTCTTTTAACTTTAACCTGACGAAAGCGCATAATGTAGCAATTATTTTTGGAACGGAGGAAATATTTTTCTCTCTGACAAGGCAATAAAAAATCTTTTACAGCCAGTCACGATTGAACGATTGCGGGCGAGGTGATTTTACTGGATTGGGTGTTGTGAGCTTGTTGTTGCGGCTTTTTGCATTCCGCCCCTTCCCCGTTACCGGGTCTTGATATGCCAAAAACCAGGCCGCCAAAAACAAAACAAAAATAGATAAGACAAACGACTTTTTAGTTTCGGACCTTCACGTTTGATTAATCGTCCAAAAGATCCCGATATGCTCTCCTCCTGGCTTCACAAATGAATAATGCTTTATAATAATACGAGATTCGTAACACCAACAATAATAATAATCTTTGATTGATCGCGGTTAGGTTTTCCTCGCGTATAAATTGAAACCCTATCTGGTGGTTTAAATTTTTGGCCGTTGGGTCGGCAACTATATACCGGTCATAAGACGTCATTCGATTTGAAAACATAATCTTTATATTCCCGTATTTATAGCGACCGTAAGAATCCTGTTTGGGCCGGTGCTAATTATAGAAATCCTTTCGGTATCGGTCTCGCCCTCCTGATGCGGTATGCACTTTGTTTTGAAAGTATTCACCTCATATCCTTTTCGGCCAAAAATAGAAATTACCTGCCCATCAGTGTAGACAATGAAATAATAAAAAAAAAGGTGGAAAAAGGATAGGGACTGGAAAAAACCAACGTTTCTTTCGGCCAAAATGAATCCTTGAACCTGTTTTTCCCTCCTGACACAGTCCCACTATTATACGTCGAACGGATTCAATAGATATATCAGAATCGAAACACCAGAATATAATTTTACGAAATCGTTAATGCATTGTTCATTACCACTTTTGTAGCGAAATAATAATCCATATCCGCCCTAAATTTGGATATAAATTTCACACAATGACTATCCTCTATAACTATGCAGTCAAGTTATCGGATGTTACGAATCAATTAACTTAAACTGCTTCTTCTTTGTTGATTTTCTTATATTTTAATTTATCGCGTTTGAAACCAGACACTCCTGTACCTATACGGTTCGAGGGACCATTGCCTTGGAAAACAAAAAAGAAAGAGTGGATTTGGGAGTGTGTTCTTCTCTACAATGTCTATCCACTCGTTTATCCTTGGTTGATTCACAGCTGCTACAGATTTATGCCTTTTTTTATCTTAAGCCGCCACCCACATATCTAAAAATGTGTATATTAAATGAAATGAATACAATGTATTCATTGCTGTACACATTTAGAATACTGTCAAATAATACGGAATGTATCTCCTAAAATGAGATCCGGACTTAATAGATTTTAGACAAAATTAACACTCGCTTTTGGCATTTTTATATTTTGTTATAAGCGTGGTAAGAAAATCTTAGGTCAAAGTAAAATCAACGATGGTGAATACAGATTACGGTGGCATTACGAAATATTACAGGACCAACGGATACCATAAGAATATAGTTGGAGTGCAGATTGTGGATTGAGGTTTGGGGAAGCTGGCAGAGCCACACGCACTTGGGCCACCCTCTAGTGGGTCCTTTGTGTGTCATACGAGTGATACGACATTATGGGTAGCGATCGCCTCCAGGGTGTTGTAGCATTGAAGCACCAAACCCGAAGCGATCCTGTAGCTGTTGAAGGCCTTTAGGGTAGCTTGGCTATCGCTGTAAGGAGCAATATGCTCCCCTTTAATGTCCCTTGTTGGAGTGGCAACAACGTAGCGAAAGAGGACAACCGAAAGCAAAGTGGTTGGATGCTATGGAGGAACATCTGGAAATGCTAGGAGAAGCACAATGAAAAAGTAAAATCTATGGAAGAGAAAGGTGCAAGAAAGGTATACAGAAATCCGACATGAGATTGATTAACGTCAATAAAGATAAATCGTAAGTATTCTAAAAAAGTTGAATTGTGAGTTGACTCCGCATGGAGTGTTAAGTCTACAACTATCTATAATTGCGGTTATTTCCTGGAATCTTTCACTTTATATATCTAGAACCCTGCATACCGACGGATAATTTGCGGATATTTGCTGAATTTTTGCGGATGCGGATAGAGAAAACACAAAACGTAACGAATCTTAGGAATACTATCGTAAGGGTGTACAATTTCGTATACAATGTTCATTTTAATATGCATAATCCGCAATTCATAGGAAATTAAATTTCATTTTAGCAGGTTTTTATATAATATGCATGAATCGGATATAGATAGAGTCTTGCGCAGTTACTTTTTTCCGTATCCGCATTGAACCGCAACCTCACCTTGCGATCCGTATCCGCTTCATTGAGAGTGGATATTATCCGCAGCCATAAGATTTTTATATAATATGCATGGCATATTTTGTAAATTTATTACCTTTTTTATATCTTATCATAATTAGTTGTTCCAAAAATATAAAATGCAGATACGGTTCGGATATATCCGCATGGTAATACATTTACAAAAATTGCCATGCATATTATATAAAAACTTTATGGCTGCCGATAATATCCACTCTCAATGAAGCGGATATGGATCGCAAGATGAGGTTGCGGTTCGAATGCGGATACGGAAAAGAGTAACTGCTCAAGACTCTATCTATATCCGATTCATGTATTTGAATGAATAAAGCTTCAAATGAATAAATTTTGAGTATTCCCCCTCGTTAAGTTACAGTTACGACCTACAGATGGTGATGCGAAATAGTTTCCCCAGATCTAACGTGGCGTGTTGTGTTCCAATAACCTATTAGCGAACATTTAATAATGAAATCCTTACCGCTCGCGCTCACAATCTTATTTACATCAAGGACATAATTATAACGGGAATAAACGGCCTCAAGCTAAACCCGAGCATCACTTACATTGCCCAGCAACCAACAACCGTGGTTGTAGGATATAGATGTACGTACATATGTTCAAGGCACAACACACTGCCGTGAGTAAGATTCGCCTATAATTACGGCCTATAATTCCCGCAAAAACTGTCAACTGTCAGGATGGATGAATCAATGCGCCCGAACTTCGATTTCATTTGTCAATTCCCCCTCCTCTGTGGAAATGTTAAGTTTGTATCCGTTTTTTTATTCGTTTTTAATACTAGACGTTTCTTGTATTATTTACACTTTCAAGCTAAGACTCGCTTAAGGATTAAATTAATTATTGCCCAAAATAAACACGCTCATGATATTCAACATTCAATTTCTTATGTTGTGTATGTAGGCCTATAAGTTCTTAAAATCGTGAGCATCCACGTTCGTTATATACACAATCAATACTTATGCAATTACGGGCCCATTATTAAATGGAAAAAAAGAAATCCTTATTGTGTATTCAAGTGAGTTATTATATAACGTCGAAGCGAATAATATTGCATCACAACCCGTCAACTAATGCATTATTATTTTATGTACATACACACAGCGATAGGTGTGAACCAGGCATTCATAGCCTATGAAAAATAATTCGAATTGTGTAACAAGGGGATAGCAGTAATATTTATTGTTTAAATTTTCGATCCATGAAATCCATGCGAACTTATTTCTACACGCAAAACAATGAGCTAATGAAGCATGGGTATTAACACGACACCTTTATAAGCCAGGTACAAATTCTAACACCATCGCATGCTATCACAAAACTGGCATACACCGCCACCACCCGTGCAAGACAACCAAGAATAACTAGTTCCATTTTAATCTTACATCAATTTCGAGGTGTTTGCATGCAATACACACTGATATACTTCTCGCACCACGAACGTAAATGAGTGAATAAAAATGGGATTCACAAGAGAAAATAGCACGATATAAAACACGCGCGTCTAGGTTTCAAATGAATTTCTTTTAAACATGAAAAGGTACTCGCCAGCTTTGTTTCAATTTTATTTATTGGATTCAATAAAACGAACGTCACTGGACTGATGCAGTGCGGTTCGTGCCGTCTTCTAAGTATGGCGTTGCAATAAATCAGCGGCTATATTTTTCTCCTATATGGGGGAAAACATATATATACGCGAATGTAAATTTCTTCATTTCAGTCGCTTCGTTTAAATCTCAAGGTCTATTGCCGCCCTTCTTCGATTTAATTGCAAGATTCTACGCGGGAGTTATAAAGTTGGTTGTCAGTTGTTAATACTGAGAAAAGGGATTCTGTTTAATCGAATATAGGAATCCCTTACCACGCCTTATTCGCGGTAATAATGAAGAAACAAATCGATTTTTCCTACAATGAGTGAATAAAAATAACAGGATATAAAACACGCGCGTCTAAGTTTCAAATGGATTTCTTTTAAACATGAAAAGGTACTCCCCAGCTTTATTTAGATTTTATTTATTGGATTCAATAAACCGAACGTCACTGGACTGATGCAGTGCGGTTCGTGCCATCTTCTAAGTATGGCGATGCAATAAATCAGCGGCTATATTTTTCTCCTATATGGGGGGAAAACATAGATATGTATATGCGAATGTAAATTTCTTCATTTCAGTCGCTTCGTTTAAATCTCAAGGTCTACGGCCGCCCTTCGTGGATTTAATTGCGAGATTCTGCGCGGGAGTTATAAAGTTGGTTGTCAGTTATTAAATACTGAAAAAAAAGAGGTTTTGTTTAAACGAATATAGGAATCGCTTACCACGCATTTTACTCGCGGTAATAATGAAGAACCAAATCGATTTTTCCAAACGTTATAGTATGAAGAAAACATCGCGACGTGAAACACCGCGTTCAAATCCATCTTGATTACAGTATAATGCATTCAAAAACGATTACTTTGAAATGCTCTACAAGATAATACGCGTACGATAAGTAGAAATGTTGACATTCAAATGGATCCGGTGTCTATCTATAAATCGAGTATGTTTCTGTTTGTATATAACAAACTTACAGCGGCTACAAGACGTTCAAATTGTACCCAGACGGGGAGTAGAGTAGTAGCCTAGCGAGTTTTCGATATGCATTTGGTGAAATTTATATTGAAGAAAACAACTTTCACTCGAGCCTCGACTTCAACTTCTCCGTGGTCACTCTTATTTTCATTTAACACTTGCAAGAAGTCAAGTTTGTATATATGTATTGTACAACTTGCGTGTATCCATCGGTTGGCGTCTCGCTTTATGAAATATGGAGGGTACGTTTGATAAAACGGATCCTACGACTATAATTTACGGCGAATTTATATATTTCGCACCGTCACTTCGCGAAAGGTATACCAGCGAGGAGGTGTCCTTCAACAAAGACGCTGTTCATTCATATGTCTGCCCTTGATATACTAAAGAAATATATCCGTTATGGGGAGAGTTAACGCTCAGCAATGACAATAAATATGATTGTTATTACATATCCACATGTTTGCGATTGTGTGGTGTTATATATCTATCGCGGAGTGTGGGAGAGATACACATTATTTCGCAAGATAGAAAGAGAGAACATTTAAAATATATACGTGCGTGATATTCCTAGTAAAATTCTAGCTACCCATAAAGTTTAATGGATCAGAAGGTAACATAAAGAAAATATGTACGATTATCCTTTTAATTCTGGCAACACAGATACTGACGTGCGCGGTTATTTCCCCTATGGCAGCCGTTTGACATAAATCTCCAGAAACACTTTATCCTCTTGGCTTTTTGTATTTGTCTCCCATTTCTTGTACCCATTTACTTTCCCAAATCCTTGTACCCCGTACCAATGTGTACAGATCCTTAGCCGGTTGGTCTATGTGCTCCTCTGAGTTCATTTTTGGTTTACCAAAGATTGCCTTAGACCGTAGAAGATCTACGGTCTAAGGCCTTGTATTCACTTAAATCTGATATGCAATCTCTATTGACCCTTCACACAGTCTGAACCTTGGGTCCTCAATGTCAACTTCAACTTTCTGTAGATGTTCTTTCAGTGCACAGTGTCACGTTGTGCCATGACTTTTCCTATTTGTATTTTCCCATTATTCCTTGTGTTTTTCTTGGACCCCATTTTCGTATCTCCCCTCGTACTGAGTTTTTATACAATCCCAAGGCAGGTTCTGAGACTACCTATGAAGTCGATGATTTCACCTTGGGTCAAGATATTTTACTTCCTCAGACAACTTTATTTTTTCACTCAGGGGTCTCAACAATCCAAGACCGTCGAGTTACCTTGGACCCAATTTCGTATCTGCCCTCGTACTGGGTTTTTTTAGACACTCCCAGAGCAGGTTCTGACACTACCTATGAAGTCGATGATCTCACCTTGGGTCAAGATATTTTACTTCCTCAGACAACTTTATTTCTTCACTCAGGGGTGTTATTAACAGTCCAAGACCCACGAGCTTCCTCCTTCTTATGAAGGCTATTGTGGTCCCTCCTCCTCGACCCATTTTAGTACGATTAGTAGTCCGTTCTGCATAATGTTAGTAATACACAATATCGGGAAATCCACATCGCACAAATTAATTTAATAAAATTCGATAGATATGTTTCAAGAGCACGTCGGCTCCCATTATCAACCAATTCCCGAATGGACGAAAGTCATATATCACATGCACGTTTAAGAAAAGAACTACATACACATCTCTATCTATACTTATAAGCGCACTTGGCGTTAAAACCGCCCGAAAAAAATCTGCCTGACCCGAGTGGCAGGTAGTATTTACGACCGTAGAGGTACATCTGTTTTGTGCGTATTTAAGAAATATATACAGGATGTCCCTTTTTTTTCTCGGTAAATATATATATTAAACTAAAATGTTCTAAAATCCCGTTTTCGCGATTTAGTAAGTTCGATCCTTTTTTAATATATATCGTTTCATACGCGTCTAGTT
>JARFOC010104712.1:0-12181 GCA_031763485.1 Osmoderma eremita | reverse complement strand
CTTACGGATGTGAAACATGGACACTCACAAGACAACAAAATAATAAAATACAAGTAGCAGAAATGAAGTTCTTGAGACGTGTGAAGGGAATTACAAAGCTGGACAGAATTACGAACGAGGAAGTGAGAAGCGATCTCCAAATAAAACGTATATTGACGTTTATCGAGCAGATACAACTGAGCTGGTGTGCAAAGGATGGATAGTAATAGACCAGTAAAGAAAACTTGGGAAGGACAAATACAAACGAAAAGGAGACGAGGAAGACCGAAAGAGACATTTGAAATAACACTAGGAAAAATTCTGGAGAGCAAAGGAAAATCCTGGAAAGAAGTAAGAACAATCGCCTTAAATAGAAAACCGTGGAATAAGTTTGTTTATGAGTAAAAATGCACAATTGATGATCCCGACACCTAAATAGGTATAAGGGAAACTGATTATATATATATTTTTTTCTTTAAAAACTACATATTTCATAATGAAGCTGTGCTATTTTTCAGTTACTATGACTTTGATCTGATGAATAATACCTCAGGTTATTTTCACAGAAAATTTAAAACCCTTAAAACCTTCTTTTACTACCACCGGATCCTTTCTTCTTCCCTTTCTTGTTTGTTATTCGACACTTTACAGCGCCTTTACTTTTTTCATACGAACTGTCGATTCCAGAGACAGTCATAAAAAGGACGACCAAATTGAATATCTTACACGAAGTTTTCGCGACAAACGAACGACTTTGTAGCTGGAAACTTGGCGTAGGATTTTCACCAATTATACGTACAACGTACAATGTAAGTTCGTAAAAGCTGCCGTTCTGTTATCCGTTTGAAATGAGACGGGCGTCTTCAAAGGAAGAGATCCTGATGCTTTTTGTCCTCGTATTTATTTACTTTCAATGAAACGGCTGTAGGATTTTCAAACAAGTATCTAGCACGGTATTCGATACGATCTTAATGAGATAGGTTCCTTGGAACTTTGCCGAAAAAAACAACTTGTGTTTGAGACGTGTAATTCTATCGAGAAATATGTGAGATATATGAAATCAGAAGATCCGTGCAATTATTGTGAAAAGTTACGCACAATAAAATAGTGAACAGCTATAGAAAGCTCCCTTTTATTAACGCATTGACCAAAAATCTTTTTAGAACACTTGCAACTCACATGGTAAATATTTTAGGGACACCTTTTAATAAGACAAACTATAAACTGTACAACATGCAAAAAATTGAATTTCATTTCCCATTATATCAAAGATGTAAATAGTCAATAATTACAGCAATTTTTAATTTAATTGATTAAATTTATTTGGGTGTTATTAATAGAGTTGCCCAATTTGCGCCAACAGGCAGCGACGGGCGCTTAAAAGTTTACACATAAAATATATGGTCGGAAATAAATTATTCCGTGCCATCACAAAAACTGAATTTTAACGCCATCATAACTTAGATCCGCCATTTTTGCTATAAATTGTGTAACTGTGTCAAACGATGGTCGTTTTCGTGACGTAGGCGAAAATTTTTAAAACAAACGTAGAACCACGAAATAATATTTACGGCTGCGTACATGTATATAGTACAGATCTCGTCGAGACTTGCAGTTATACTGGAGTTTGTATCGAATCTCCCCCACTGCCCGTTGGCGCTAGCGAGCAACTATAGTTATTAACAGTGAAGTCACAGGAATGGTTTTCTTTAGGTGTATAACGCATAGTATGTGATTTTCTGATTTTGCTAAAATTAATTTAGTATTTTAACAATCAAAATACATTATATCAGATGATGGAAAAGTGATTTGGATTATGATAGAAGATGTCAAAAAACAAAAATTAGAATAGTGGATATAGTGTATCCACGCATATTCTGCGATGGCTTAGGAACATATGGTTTTGATATATTTATGATATATTTATGACATGCAGTTGTAGTCACGTGTTCCGAACTAACCAATTTATTGTGAGGTGAGTGTTCCGCCATACTGTGGTAATCAATTGGCAATAAATTTTCAAATTAAGCTAATAAATTCACTAAGTAGCGGCACTACAAAGGAAGTTTAGCAAAACTGTTAAATCAGCTAAGAATAGTTTTGATACTTTGCTAGAATTATATTGTTTGTTTTCTATTGTTTGATTTGGGGCAAAGCAAGCCTAATGCGAGTTTTTATGCAAGAAAACCCGAGAATCCATCGTAAATATTTCATGGTTAATTTTAAGGAAGTCACATACTGGTCTTTCAAAATATTGAAGATTATATAATTCATCGTAAATTTGGCCAATAGCAATAACAAATTTTACATAGGAAAAAGTTAGGTATGTGGGCGAAGCCCCGATTTTCAAAAAAATTTTTTTGACGTGTAGATATCTGAAAAATAAACAACTGTTCTTAATACAAAAAAAGTCGGACAGACACGAGATAGCCGCAATTTAATAAAATAGGTGCATACCTGTATTGGTCATCTGTCACTGTCGTCGATGATTGACAGCCGCAGCTAGCTCTATCGAAAGCAGTTTTTGACATTTTGTCAAGACCGAAAATATGAATTTCTTGAGGAGATTTCGAACACTTGGCAGGCATTCTCAAAGACTGGGCTTTCAAGCGAGCTGATGGCACCGATTATAAGGAGGGAGTTGTAAAGACGATTTGGAATATTTCCGATAAGCTTCTCCAGAGAAAGTACTTTGAAGATTATAATCGGAAAATAGACTCAGTCAAAGACATAGTTTTTGAGGATGCCAGAAAGGCAAGTGCGGCCAAAGGAAGAAAGCTACAAACGCTTCTGGAGAAAAGAAAATCCAGTTCTGCAGCTCTGACAACTAAAGAGATCAGCAAGGTTGTAGAAAACTAGGACGAAAACTTATTGGACGGCTTACAAAAAAACTTCTACCAGATTTCTGCTATCGAGCTCGCGTGGTGTAACAACAAAGCAACCTTCTGCATAGTAGAATTTTTCGAGAAACGGAGTCAACATTTATAGTGAACTTGCAGGTCAATAACAATACAACAATATTCTCCACAACTACAAGGGCGGAAAAAACATATCGCTGCATCTAAATGGTTAACATCGAACAAACAATGTCAAGACAAAAGATGTTAAACAAAAGAACATCAAATATCAAAAAGAATCGATTGTTCTTAAGTCCAAATCAGGATTGGAAGAAGACAGGAATTTGATACAAAAATTGTCCAATGGGTATTAACTAATTCCGCAAGTGGAATCGTCTAGGCGCCCACAGAATTAGGACTGATTCCAAGAAGGTAAAAATAATAAATCATTCTAATCGTTCTTCCGCTGTAACCAATTTGACAAAATCTGGAGCCATTCAAATTACTGGTCATTCTTCAAGTAAGTCTCTCCAGTCATACCTAAAGCTAAGCAACAAACATTATCTTAACATCGTTGAAAAACATGAGAAAAAGAACCCTGCCGTGCATTACCAATATTGTCTGCTCAAGATCATTGACAGTAATAATGTTTCAAATATTACTTATAATAATTGTACGTTCAATATTAATACATAATAAATGATAAGTATAGTAATTTATTATTTTCGGTCCATTCATTATATATTCGTAACGAATACCACTCAAGCAAACGA
Organism: Osmoderma eremita; assembly: GCA_031763485.1. Taxonomy (NCBI): domain Eukaryota; kingdom Metazoa; phylum Arthropoda; class Insecta; order Coleoptera; family Scarabaeidae; genus Osmoderma; species Osmoderma eremita. The sequence continues at coordinate 8,592 of JARFOC010104712.1, read as the reverse complement.
AAAACTGTCACAAAATTGCAACTGTCAAAATGACGTTTTGGATAAATTCCTACCTAAAACGTTTTTGCGCCAACATTCAATTTAATTTAAGTCAGACGGTGTTATTGGTCCGCAATCGAACAATATTAGGCGGGCTTTTACATACACTGTTTACCGTTCCGCATTTTCTTCTTTTCCCCGCTTTCGAAAAAGGCGAAAAAATCCCCACCTGTGTTTGCGTCTCGTAGAACGAAAGCCCGCACCGGTCGACTCAACGCTCGCTGGGCGCCAGTAGATCATTGTAGCGGGCATAGTTTAGGTGGTAGCCACAGTTTATCCGTGTTTCTCATATTATACGTTTCGCCTTTCGACTCTTTTCGCGATTACAATTCCATATACTTATAATTATAAAACCCTTTCATTTCCCCCAAGATTACAATGTATTATTTAATCCGTTTAGTACGCAATCTAAAACAATAGGAGACGATTATAATAATCATACGTAATTAAATAAAATACAGATTGTAATAGCCGCTATTCGATTGTCTCGTGGTATCGAGATTGCGGTATCAGACTCAATCAAGCCATAAATAAGAAGACAATACACTTATGCAGATGAGCGATAACTCGCTTTATCATCTCTTAGTGATCGAATAGATTTAGAGACAGATTAGTTTGGAATTTGATCGTCACGCAACTCACATTGTGTTTGGGTGAAGTTCCTTTTTGGAATTGTGTCGATTTTGAACAGTGAAAACGGAACATGTGATATTGGGAACTTTGAAAAGTTAAAAAGCGGTGAACACGATACAAAAGAAGATGCCTGCTAACAATCATTTAAACGGAAACTCGAGTTTAGAAATCGCTCAGAGCAATCAGGTGAGATCTTTCTCTTTAACGCTTTAATACAGAATACAAGTAGTTTGAATACAGTTGCATTGATTATAAATACGGATATTAATTAATAAATGAGGGTCGCAAGTTGCTAATGAAATTGAAATATTAGCGATATAATCGAAGGTCGCTACTGTTAATATTGAAATAATTGAATAAACAGCTTTCACTTTTCGTAAAATAACTGAGAGCTTAATTAGTGTCAAGTTGATTACTATTATGATCGGTTATGAAAGTTTGCCGCGATTTTGCAGAAATATGCCTTGTGGTATAAGTACTAAAAGAAATGAATTAATTATTTTCCATGATTTTATTTTAAATATGCCAATCTAGAACGGGATGTTGAAATATTTTATGTACATTTTTTGAGTGTGTGCTCACAATTATTTAATTGTTATAATGGGATAAGATAAAATGATATGATATGAAAAAAGTGTTACTGCGACAAATTTCGTAATTAAATTAACAACCATCCACCATTCATCTATCCAGGCTATCAGACTGACGTGAAGGAGACGTCGTTGATGCGCATGTTACCATTAAACGACGTCTAATTCACGTTAGCCTGCTAGCTGGATAACAGGTTTATTCGTGTCAAAAACATTCATTTGGTTGAGGCGTAAATTAAACAAATGAATAGTGTCGACAAAGCGTCATTACGGTGTCAAAATAACAAAGCAGCGATAGTTGAAGGGATAATTAGGATAACCTTAAAAATAAAAATGGTTTGTTTAAGCAAAAAGTTGAATTAAAAAAATTGTTTTTTATTTTGTAGTAAACCTTGTGGCAATATCATTTTGTTGTGGTTTTTAGGATGAATATTGTTTGAAATAGCATTATTTCAAACAATATTCATCCTACAAGCAAGCCTACATGCAGTCGGCGTTGTTGCAGTTAAAAATAAAAAAAAGAATAACATCTCGGTGTAGTATAATTTATAACATATTGGGTAAGTGCTTCGTATTGCACTTATAATTTCCTACTATACATCATTCAATTTTCAATTTAAGAAAATAGCGTTGCGAAAGATAGGTTAGATATTTTGGACGTTTGCTATTGGCTAATACGTAAGGCAAAATTACACAGTACGAAATTTATGTTGGATAAAATGAAATATTACTGATCGCTACATTTTTGTAATGCTAGTTTTACAAATGCTAATTTCTTCGGTTGCTTTTGGTTGTGTATTTGATTGTTTCTTGCGTTTCCCGTACTATTACTTGTTTAGCATATTGCAGAAAAGAATTATAAAGTAGAATTATAATTCTACATATTGCGAGTGATAATGTTCTTTTTTTTTGAAAATGGGTTACTATATTTTCAATCGAAAAAAATCTGCGATTACCACGAGGAAATGAATGGTGGAATATTTACAGAGTAGATGAGAAATGTTCTACCCTTTTTAGAATCAAATTGTGTAATTGTAATGGATAATGCACCATATCATTCCGTCAAGGCAGAAAAAATGCTAACGATTGCATGGAAAAAAGGATATTTTAATTAATTGACTTGTTTCAAAAGAAATTGCCTATGATATCTCATACATAAAAGTTGCACTTCTGCAACTCGCTAAACGCTATCTAAAAAATAATCCAATACTCTTTGTAATCGATGAGATGGTAGCAGAAACTTTAAGGTTGCCACTCTATCATTGCAATTGAAATCCGATAGAACTCGTGTGGGCTCAAGCGAAGGAATATGTAGCTGCAAATAGTAAAGCTTTTAAATTAACAGCGGCAAAAGAATTATTAATTAAAGGAGTCCAACTCGTAACTGCTAAAATATGGGCAAACTGCATCAAACATATCATTGCCGAAGAAAGTAAGATGTATGAGCTGGATAACATCATAGAAGATATGATGGAAGAGTTTATTATTACTGGATCATCATCGGAAATGTCCTCTTCAAGTGATGCTTCCGCATTATCAACATAAAAAATGATATTTGTAGTAGTGTATACATATTCCACCCATCTTTTCATTACTTCTTCCTCATTTTTTTGTATTTTTTCTTGTTTTTCCTTTACATAGCATATATTTGTTCTGTAGTTGTTACTAAGCCTCTTTGTGTTCTTGTATACGGTACCAATATCGTTTTCTTATCATAGCCGTTTCTGCTTCTTTCAATAGTCCTTCTTGGTATTCTCTTTTATCTTTTCTTGCATTTCTTTTAACTTCTTTGTCTTTTTCTCTATATTCTTTTGTCAGCTTTTCTTTATGCTTCAGATTTTTTTCTGTCAATAGTTTTTGCTTCAATTTTCTTCTTTGTTCTATTCTTTTCCACGTTTCTTTACTTAGCCATATCCTATTATCCTATTGATCGCTCTTGTACTCCAATAACATCCCTCGCCGTTTGTTTAAATATATTCTTTGTTTTATCTCATATTTGTTCAATACTTTCGTTAGCTGAAATGGACTATAATTGGCTTTGTATAATTTCATACTAGATGGCGCTGTACTTTTAATCACACATAGATCTGTGGGGTTGGTGTATACCATCTCCAAAGTGTAAAATTTTACATGGGACTCTGTATTCTCCTTTGCAATGCGAATAAATCGTTAGGAAACTCTTGCATTTTGCTAAAGATTACTGTGCAGGGCCCGCATCGCACGCGAAACCCCACAATACCGGGCCAATAATATAATTCAAATATAATAATATTTTAAGGCAATAATTTCCTTTTATAAAATGACAAAAGTTCTTTGTTCTTTAAGAACGAAATACCTCTATAAGGAATCCAATTATCAACTTGAAATAAGGAATGCGTCTAGTAGAGAGAGCAAAAGATATTTTAAGCTTGTGTAATGTGTCAGAAACGTAAAAATATTTCACCACATTGTCAATTGTTTTTCTTGTTCGCTCGTCAAAACAACAAACTAAAAAAAAAACCAGGATGTCTTCTTGCAGAGAATTTTAATATCAAAGACTTTGTTATTGTATCTGTGTCTGTATTGATGATACGGCTGATTGATTGGCATTTTCATCATTTAACCTTTCTTATTTTACAAACCATCAGGTCTATTAACAAGCATCCGTATTATATATATTTGTTATTCAAAATTTAATAACCCCTATTTTGTATTTAGAATCAATTTACTTAGCCAGTACCTAGGTATTTTTCTTATTATAACATAATTATGTTACTCGCACAATACAGAAAAATATGTTTTTAAATGCACTTTATTATTCAAATGTATAATTACACAAATACACAACAATGCATTAAGGGTTTCCAAGAATATTGTAAAACCATAAATTGATAAATTAAAAGTTACCTGAACGCGGGGTTTTAGACCGGGGCAGTTGAAGAAAATTCGAAAAGAAAATTAAGAAGATGATGGGTAAAGATTGCAAGGACCGTGGGGCAGCACAATAAACACACTGTTCGGAAGTAAATGTTAATTACATTACATTACAGGACGCTGCATATACCGACCTTTTAACACTTCCATACAATCTTATATTTAAGGTCACAACAAAATTCTATATTTTCATGTCACTTTATATTGATTTCCAAATTTAATTCTCCATTTGACTTAATTAATATTTAAAATAAATTGTTTGTTCCCGCTAGTTACGTCTAGTGAATGCGACCAAAGAACTCCTATCTCAGATATTTTGTTAGGTTAGAATCTATCCCTCATTTCGACACACGACAGTAGCCGTATTCGTTTTACAGCTTTGATCTGTTCACTTTGGTGAAAATGACCAAACCAAAAAACTGAAGTGACCAAATCAACACCACCAAATAACACACGCAAGTGTCAAAATAACATAACCTCTTTGTTTTCTGTTTATCAATTATTGCAGTTTGTTTGGACATAACTATCATACCACCAGAGATAATTATATACGTTCGATCATAACTTCCTAAGATAAAACAATACTCATGTAAGAGTAACAATCATTAAATTACTACAACAAATAAAAAATAATAACATACTACTACTATATCCTCTTCAGAATACATAACCCTACGGATTTATATTTTTTTGTTTGTTTTTAAGCTGCTATAATATGTAAACAAAGTCTATTTTAAGGTTAGCTTCTTATTTGGTTTATTTGAACTGATTATCTGATCTCACATTAGGGAAGGTTACTAGCGGGGCAAAGAGAGGTGAGTTTCGTTAATTCAGTTTGTTCACTTTATCAACAGAAACACAACAGTTCAGTTTCTTTATAAAACTGAACAAACCTATAGTAACCAATCCCATAAAACCAATACACCTAGTATATTGCTTGATATTTTTTGTTATATCTTCTCTCGAGCCTTTTCTTTGTATTGTTCTCGCCACGTGTTTCAAATCTTTTTAAATGTATTGGTTTCTTTCTAGAAAAGCCGCAGCAAATGAATACAATTCAATCTCATACAATTTTATACGTGCGACTACTGGCCACACAAATTCAACACCCTGTTTCCAACACTCCTAGGGTAAAGATATAAAATATTATATTTCCAACATTCAAATGTTCAAGATCTAAAACTCATTCTGATTCATAAGTTAAAATATCAATTTACTTTAATAAGTAAAAGTGTGTTTTATTCCAAAAAGCTCTGTTGTTAAATGGTTTAAATGTGTCAAGGTCAATATATATTTTTTTAGTTAGAGTACCCATACCCAATCTATTGACGATACGGAGAAAATTGAATGTTATATAATTTTTCCAACCACAATATCTCATATTTACCAAGTATTCTCCTCACAATCTCTTGCGGCGTGCGATTTCATACTTGGAATTGACCGCAAAGTAGTTTTGGATATTTTAAACATTTTTTTATATTTAAATTCTTAGGCATTATTCCTTATGGCGAATTTCTCACGTAAATATGTTGATGAGGATTTTTTTCTCCTAGAATAATAGAATAGCATTCAAGTTATAACAATTAGCACGTTAGTTAAAAGTTCCCTTTTAAATAGACAAGTGGGAAATTCATATTTTTAACATTTATTACTCAATACAGAAACAGTGGCAAATTTTATTTCCCAACTTCTTTTTTTTTAATCTAACCAGAGCCAGATATTACGTAGTCATTCGCAGATAAAAAAATAGGGAAAAAAACAAGAAATAAGGTGACGTCAGATTTCTGTTCCAATATCTCAAATGAATTTTTAATTCATAAGGAAAATGTTATCAGTATACTAGTGGAAAAAATATTTTTACAAGCGGACTAAAGGTTAAGTTAAACAACGTTTGAAACAATATTTATAAACACATTCGGCGTATGTATGTATGTAAATGCAATTTGCACGGTTGAAGCCTTCGTGTATTTTTGTTTTTACACAACGATAATAATTCATAATTAACATCAAAGTGTATTTGTACGGTTTTAGCTGGTAATGTTTGCAATTATGTTGATACATAAACGAGTGCCTAGCATTTAGTTTTAAAACTGTGTATGAAATTGTTTATATTCGATTTTTAAAATAAATTTAATTATAAACATATCGATCTGTATTTAAAAAAATAAACTTTATAACTGTAAGTTATTTGAGAAAGAAGGTTTATAACTGAAATAAAGTGGTTCAACTTGTTGAAAAAAGCCTGAAAATTAGCAACGGAATATGTAAACATTTATACACAAGTTTTTTTTTTACATTTTTTGATGCGTTTAATGATAGAAAATGTGTAATATACACAGAGAGAGCAACTCCCGAGCACCACGTGATTGAAAATGTCGCCAACTTAAATATTATATCAGTTAGTCACACTGCTTGTGTTACTAATATGGATTTGAAGTTCTGGATTACAGAAAGAAACCAGTGCTGTATCACTATTTTCTTTATAGGTACTAAGATGACAATTTATAAAATAAATTAAGATTATCGAAATTTATGGGAAAAATAAATAAAAAAATAATAAAAACAAAGATAGTAGACAATAATCTACTATCATTACCAGGACAACAAATATAGAACAATAGGAACGGTCGCTTAAAATAGTAAAAAATCAAAACAAAAATCCCGTTACCATCTTGCTGCGTAAAGAGCTCCAGATACGTATTTCGGCAACTAAGTTGCCATCCTCAGCAGAATCTACGAAGGAAAATAATGTTAGACGTAGCACTCTGGGAGATATGCATCACACAGAACACCACTTGAATAACACTAATTTCCCGCTTATAATCTATGTCTATATATGCTATTCAATCGTTTCGGTTCATTAAGCGTACTTCGTCACGCTCACCGAACCGTAATAATCTACTTAATGTATTTGACGAAAGATATTTATTGAGTACAAAACCAATATTTCTCGAAAAGTATCTGTTGATGGACGTATTTCTTCGAGCCACAAGTTACAAAACCCCGGAATAATACGTAAAAATTGTCACCTAGAGAAAATAATTTTCCTAAAAAAAATCCGATGCAGAAGTGTTATGGGTAAGGTGGGAAATAATAATTGCTATAGCGGAATTAATGACGACAGCTGAAGGCCAATTAGCCGAATGTAATTGCCTTCGAATGATGTGGAATTTAATTGGTTCATGCAGAAAGACGCAATTAAGAAAAGCACTGGAGGAAAATCGGAAAAAGATATTCAATTAACAGGGGTTCAAACGTAAAAATCTTCTTGCTAATAAGGAACTTAAAATTTTAATGTGTAAAAATTTGATTTGCAGTCTTGCACAAAATATAAAATAAAAATTAGTAATAGGAATAATAACTGAGAATACAACACAGAGAGGGAATATCGAAGAACTACAAAAAACTATACAAGAAACGCAGGATGAGGTCGAAATACCAACAAAAGATGAAGTCTTGTCAATAATACGTAATAGCAAAAATGGAAAAGCCCCAGGAAATGATCGCATACGTATGGAAATGATTAAATGTGGAGGAAAGATCATACAAGAGGAAGTGTGCGAGCTAATAAAGAAAATATGGATACAAGAGCAAATGCCAAAGGAGTGGTAGGTAACTGGGGACAATTATAACCATTCATAAAAAAGGCGATAAGAAGGTATGTGATAATTACAGAGGCATTACGTTACTGAGCACTGTATACAAGGTATTAACGTCTCTCATCCAAAAAAGACTTGTAAGCATAGACAACTTGATCGGAGAATATCAATACGGTTTTACAAAAGGAAAATCCACAGCTGATCCGGTACATATCCTAAAGCAGACGATAGAAAAGGCTAATGAATTTAAACTTGAACTAGAGATTGTAGATTTTAGACAAGGATTTGATTCAATAAATAGGCAGCAGTTGATGATTATACTAGAAGAATTAAGTATACCACCAAAACTTATAAGGTTAATAGCAATGACGGTAAAGGAAACTTGGAAGTTCAGATGAAACGTAAGCATTTAAGGTAAATAAGGGCGTAAGACAGGGGGATGCACTATCTGCTACTATATTCAACATTTGTTTGGAATACATCACACCAAGAATTTAAATAAAGGAAATATAAGAAACCGAGCGGCGCAAATAATTGCATATGCTGACGACCTTGTCATAGCATCAAAACAAAGAAAAAGCTTAGAGAGTATATATAAACAGATTAAAGCGAAGGGTGAGACTCTAGGATTAAGGATCAACGGGATGAGGACGAAGTAGATGCGGATAGGTGGAAAGGAAATTAAGGGAAAGGTAAAAATTGAAGAGGATACTTTTGAAGCTGTTAGCAATATTAAATACTTGGGAGTGAATATAAGCAGGACAGGAGACAACCTCCAAGAAATAAGAGAAAAGGTACAGCAGATGAATGGAACTTTT
>JARFOC010104701.1:0-12182 GCA_031763485.1 Osmoderma eremita | reverse complement strand
TTACTGTACAATACTGCGATTTAATTGCATTGTCGAATGGTACATTCACTATACGGTGTATGGCCATCTTGAGCGCCTGTTCTTAGAACGTAATGTTTGATAGTGGCGTTCTAAAAACAGGATTGTTCTCGAAGTGCTACGCTTGACATTATATCTTTCCCTTTGTGGTTTTCTGCTGAGGATGGAAACTTAGTTGCCGAAATGCGTATTCAGAGTTCTCTACTCAACAAGGTGGTAAGGGGTATTTTTTAAATTAAATTTGTATTTTATGTTTAAGCGTTCAGAGTTCACAGAAACAAATAGTTGTGCTATGCCGTGTGTTTGTGTGCCCTATAATTTTTGTTGGTATGGACTAAGCGGCGAACAAAAACACATTTTTTTCGTGGCGTGCAACGCACTGTTTTAAAAAGGATTTGTGCCAGTGTGTACTAGCTGTGTACATATTTTTACACCAGAAACAGTAAAAACAGCGCACGACGTAGAGATTTTCCGCATCAATAAAATATTGGTGCGGTTATATACACGCCGCAAAATTTTCATCAAAACCACCGCACAGCGTAAATGTTTGTTAGTGTGGACCCGCCTTCAGTTCGTATAATTTCGTCGTTCTAATAACTCGCACTGCGTCTGTTTCCCTCGTGTATCACATGCAGATAGTAATCGCTCTAATCGTCCTTTCTCGGGATTTACCACCGACAATAACATGTAATATTCAGGGGCGCTTTGTCAGCACAGTGCTTATACATTATGATTGCTCTCCATTCGGGATTTGATTGCATTTGTATTTCGCCGTTCCCGCTTACATGTGTTTTGTGTGTGCGATGATGTGTTTGTGTTATGTTTCTGGTTGACTGTGGGCTTGGGATCGGGAACGACGTAGTTGCGAACGAGCAGCGTATTCATCATCATCAAACACGGGTGTTTACTAATACCGAAACAAATACGTACGCCACATTAGACAAAGCGGATCGATGGGTGCGAGCGCAGAGACAACACTGCGAAAATAATTATGCGCTCCAGATAATAGACGGTATTCAACGTAATAATGCGACCAAAGGATAAATTCTCTAAGGTAGAAACCCTAGAATATTTAGTTGAATCCCTGTATTAACGGCGACATAATTACGTTTTGTTGGATTTTGTATACGCCAAATCTTTTTCTGAGGACAAGATTACCACCGTAATTATTTTATTTTGATATTTGAACTGTGGATAATATAAATAAAAACAGGCAGAGAAGTTTGAAAGACGAGTAATAACCAAATTAAAAGTAAAAAATATGTCATGAACTTATAAATGATAAATAGTAAGGCTTTGAAAATTTCTAAATATAGCTTTGCACTAATGCATTACTAATTTTCTTTCTCATACAAGAATAATAATTTTAAATCATCAACATACCATTTAAATTATTACACCCAGGTAAGATTGATCGGTATGCTTAATTCATAACCTATCTTTGGGTATTTTTAATTAATATGAATGTATATAGCAACTATTCATTTTGACTGTGCGCTTTGAAGCATGGCAAACTTGCAGAGAAGATATAAATACATTAAATACGATACGCCTTCAGAAATACTATTAATTCATCGCTGGAATCATCACGTTTCTGTGTGATTAATGTAGGTATATATACAGGGTGGAAGTAAGCGATCTGGCTGTAGGAAACGGTGATTTAGGTGATCGACTAATAACAATGTACGCCCGCCTGCACGTGACACGTCGTTAACATTAGAATCGATGGGGGGATGTAATTGCGTATTATATTAGTACCGTTAACACATTATATTGCCGATAATATAGTTTTATCATTTGTAATTTCTCTTGAACAGTATGGTGGGCCATTATTCACCCTCAGACGAGAATAATCAAAAGCGACTTCAGTATATTTCGTCAGCGATGATATTTTCTATTATAAAGTAATAATATACAATTCCTTTCCTGAACCAATGATTCTTGAACTAAAATCAAAAATACACTTACCATATTTCTTGATTTTAGTTATACTATTTCAAGCCACCGTATTCTATTTATGTACATTGATTTTTCATTTAAATACTGTTTATTCTAAATTATTAGTGGCGGTTAAAATTTCCTTGCCAAGTAGATACTAAAGAATAGATGACAAGACCATTTTTTAAAATTATTATTCGAATTCGTTAAGGGAACTAAGGATGTAAGTGTATTCAGGCATAATATGGATTGTATAAGCGTCTTGGGTTTCAATTCTTAAGCGAATTTGCAAAGCAGAACACTAAAAAAGTCATGTAAAGTACAAATAACAGCAACAAAAATCGTATTGTATTTTATTTCAGTTTTCGTAGTAAGGACAGTTTTTAATAAATTAGGTAATGCAAACACATACATGTGTATTTATAAATCTGTTGGCTGTTGGCATTTTGTAACGTAAATGTTTATATTTATTTAAAGATAAAATTGTTGTACAAGCTTTATTTACGGGTTGTTAGCGCACTCGCGCGATCTGCTACATAACATTTATTGGTGAGCCAATTGTTTCATGTGCCAATAAATATACAATTGCTAGGAGCCCATGTTAATGTGGTTTAAACGGCCGTCATCTTATTGGCATCAGTTTATTTACTATTTTCATCAGTGCCTTTTTATTTCTGGGTAACCCAGCAAATAGAAATAGCCCAATAGGACAAAGAAAGTGTGAATATCAGTTAAATGAATGATATAATTAATATGATGATGATATAATTAATATAATTAGAACAATTATAAACCATTATCATAATTTTAAAATCGCTTTTAAAACTGCTTCAAAATCAAGTAGTCATTAATTGGATAGGCACCTTCAATTACAAGTTTGATTAGAAGGACGAGTTACAAAAGGGAGACTTTGGCGGTGGTTGTGGCAACTATAAAGTCCAAGGGATTTATTGAATGACTATTTGTACAAGCGCGAGATCCGGAGGAGCTCAGATTTATTTACGGAAGATATAATTGTACATAACCTCGTTATCATTAGCAGCGGGCGCATCTGATTTGGTCCTGGGCTCGTCCTCAAAGGCGAGACCGTCGACCGTACGGAACTCCCGAAACCCCTTTTATTAACGTGTTGCCGAACACGCCGGCAGAACACCGCCAACTTGCTCGTAGGTTGTACAACGTACATATCCTGTGTAATTAGGTAACGGGAATCAAAGTTCCACCCCCTCGGACTGTTTCCGGGCGCTGATGCTCTGTTTCTCCGCGCTACGTACCTTCAGCAGTCCGCGGATGTTTATTCAGGAGTTACGCTGTTTGGTGTACGACGTGCGGAGAACAGAAAACCAATTCTAGACTATCCTCTTTGACTATTAGTATTAGGTAAATGTAGGCGACAAAACTGACGTGTTTCCGTATCTGCGCCTTGCATTTTAATTGCGTGTAACTGTCAAACAGTAATATGGAGGAAATCTTCAATCAGTATCAGATTGTGGGATTTGTAAAAGAGGAAAGGGAAAAACAAAATAAATAACAATAAAAAAGCAGATTGGCACTGCGAGTTCCAGTTTCTCTTAGTAAGTAAATAGCAAATACAGATAATAGAAAATTCAAAATTCTTTCCTCTAATCATATTTTATGTCTGTTGTGGTTTCCTATTCTAATGCAAATAAATTAAATTCGAAGGAAACAGGATGTTTGTTAATACAATAAATGCATATAAAGTTTTTGACATTGCTGCTCAAAACTATTTTCACTATAGCGGAAATAAGTGCTCGCACAAGAAATAATAGAAACAATTGAGACCTGAAACATAGTTTTTTGAGTAGAAGTAGTCGGTACAACACTATTTCCTGCTTTCACAACAGGGTTTAGGTATTTATGCGATGTGCATATTTTGGATTGTTAATGCAGAAATGTACCAGAACAAAACTGAAAGATTTGATGGGTGAATTATCACAATCCTCAATCAAAACCTTCTTATTTTCAAAGAATATTCTGGAGCAGCAAGTTAGTATAAAATAATGGAATCGTCTTGTAGCAGTGTGGAAAGAAAACTTGGAGAAGTAATTTTTGATAAATTTAAAATACTATAAATACTAAGTTAACAACGCTAGATTTAAGTTACTCTCTAAAGTTTCCAGGATTTTAACTGGAGAATTTATTATATGGAATTACAGTTTGATCCTTGATTGTTTACATTGGTTTTTTCAGGTGTACGTTGATTTCTAACCTATTCTTACTTCTAATTACTAGGGTATCTAAGAAGTTCATTATTATTCTCCATTTCTAGTGTAAACTTTATGGTTTTGAATTATGAATTAAGTTCATCTAAGAACTGATTCAAGTTATAAGAGTTTGTATGAAATATGGCGAAAATTTCATCTACATATGTGACCCAAACACTCGGGAAATCTTTCAAAGCTTTTTAAATTCAATTTCAAAATTGGCGATAAATGGGGATAAACTACCGATACAGGATACTACCACAGGATAATATTAAACTGACACTAATAGATAGGTATATAATGAATATACATGAATAGTATGGTGCAATTTAACTCATAATTTGAATTTAAGAATTAAAGAAGCAGATAGCTAACATATGTAGGTGGGCATTTAGTGTTAAAGATGCTGCCTTCTTGAATCATCTATATCCACTAAATATAAAGGAATGTTTGCGACCGCATATGGCTGTCAAATATCAATGTAAGTAGTAAGAAGTAATGAACTTTTCAATATACAGTGACTAGTACTAAAAAGTTTGCTAGCTCGAAGTTCAAAATAGATAGAGTATTACATTTATCTTTACTGTTATAAACAAATAATATTTCGTATTTTCAAGTGTATGACACTCCATTGTATATTACAGTAGCTATCTTATAGTGTGAATCCATATAAAATGTTTTGATATTAATTATTCTTTACTTTCGGTGAATTAGTAATGGAAGATAATGATTTTTGCGCATGAAGCTTTTAATATGATTAAAACCTCGGGGTTAAAAATGGCATACAGCATTTCAAATAATGACACCTTGATAATGTGTCGCTCTCATCCGTTGATAAATACATCCAGGATGAGTTTCTAATGTGTTTGTCTTTTCAATTCTCGCCTAAACATATGTCAGTGTGTTCATATTCATATCATTTACTGTGGAAGGAAGATTTTTGCCAATGCAGTCGAATAAATATGTCAATCAGCTCTATATTAATGTTTACAGGGAATCCTTTTCGTATATACATACATATATTCTTATGTATACGTACGTGTTATCAATACGTGTAAATTAATATACCACTGTGAGCAACTGAATGTACAGGAACTTCCCAGTCAGTAAGCTGTGCTATTAAAATAATAAATGATCGCAATAAAGCCAGACATTACACGAGAGTATCGAGAGCGCAGCAGGCCTTTATTCCTTGCATATTAATCGCGCAATAATTATCGAGTTTTTGCAAATTCAGAAACACTTTGAACGAAAGACGAGAAGTTGTTGGTGATTGGAGGAAAGAAGGCCTTGAGAAACAGGGGTGGACTATACTTAAATTGACATATAATTGACATCGTATACTTATTTGACATTTTAAATTAATTTCTGATAATTTTCTATATAATATAGTAATCGTTACAGATTTTTTAATGATATATCGATGATGGATAGGGTTGTACATAGTTTGTAAGGTGTAATACAGACCTTTTAAGCTTTATAATATTATAAGGGGTATTAAAAAATTAAGGTCAAACTAATCGTAACGTAAACGTTTTTAAATAAAATATAACGGTTCCGAAAATCTAAATCCGCACCTGCTCCCGATCGTTCTCTCTTGCTTGCCTTCAGTTACATTAGGAGTCGTTTATGCTAATGCAGAACAGATAGTGTTACTTATTTATTGTACATTAAAGATTCTTTGTACAGCGATTCTGTTTTATGTACATGGCGCAATTAAAATCCAAACAGTAGTCTCGGTTTACGGATAAAAAAGGAAAGAGAAAAGAGTGACCGTCCGTTTCTGTCATCCTATCCCCCGGCCACTACACCGTATGCATCTTTTTTAATGACCAGGATATTTCTCCCAGAGACCCCAGCAATTAAATTAGTACTTAGCCGACGCCATTACGATTATCTCTGCTGGTCGCTTTTATATTTCTTCCTCGATTTCTTCCTAGTCATAATTACGACGTGCGTGTAATAAATTTTGTGACGGCACCGTGTTTTGCTACTCAATTGTGTTCGCATTCTTAGGAGTTGTTAATCATCAGCTTGTTAAAATTATTTTAAAAATTTTAATGGCGGGTATGGTTAACTGTTGATTGATTGTGGATTTATATTTATCCCACAATTAGTTTGCGGTTTTAGTTAACTTACAATTAGTGTTATTCGACCAAAAATCTTTACAACTTATGTAGCTTGTTATTTGAAACAGGAAGTCCCTCTTTATTAATAATAATAATAACAATATACGTTTATTGTTCAACAGAAAACCAATTATAGGATATATAAAGAATACAATACACATACACATATACGTCGCCGGTATCTAATTACAACAAAAGTAAACATATAAAGCACATAAAATTGTTCTAATATCATAATAATTGTGATTTGGCAGCTCACACATAGTAAAAATGGGCGAAGTGAGTAAAAGATTGGTTTTAGGAGTAGGTAAGGAAAAAGTGCGGGATTAACGAGATGAATTGCGAGGAACATGAAGGTTAACCATGGAAGTGAGATCTGTACAATCAAGTCTCCCATTAATCAGTTTCCACATATGTTGAAATGATCTTATATTTCTACGGTTTAGGAATGAATTCATATTGTGCCTTTCAAGTAAAGTGTTATAGTCGATACCTCTTAGAGGATATTCGTCAAGATAAAAATTTTAGAAATCGGCGTTGAATTCCTTCCAAAGCTAATTGGTGGCAGACGTACCATGGAGACCAAATCACGCTACAATATTCAAGAAAACTTATTACAAATGCGGAGTACAGCATTTTCAGGGTGCGTACATCATTAATCGGTTTCGTATTTTTGATTATAAAGCCAAGTCGCTTAGAGGAAGCAGAGGCGATATTCTGAACATTTTGAACAAAACTTAGACGGCTATCAAAAAGCACACCCAAACCCCTAATCGATTCCCCCGTAGCTACAATATTCCCATCAATATGGTACATTGGCACATTGATTTTTCTTTAAATAATAATAATATTTATAATTTATAATAATAATTTACCTATATTCTGTTGTTCATGTCAAATTGACACGAGCCTGGCAGTTTCTGAATGTTAATAATTGACAATTGTCAATTAATATTTTAGTGACTTAATCAAAAATTGTAATTTAACTAAATTATATCAAGAAACCAAAAGATGTGTTTGAAAATATAATTTCGAAATGTTACTTTACCAATAATACGCACATATAATTTAACCAATGAATTGATATCAAATACCTTATAAAATATAACTTTTGTATGTGTGATTATGTCTTCTCTCTTCTCTGCGGCCTCGTCCCTCCTTTTTCTCCTTCCAATACTTCCTTCACCTCACTTTCCTAATCACTCCTTCTTATCACTCTTTTTCTTACTATTTCTCTTTATTTCTGCTCACGCACGAACTTTACTTTCTCTGACTTTTACAATTTTCAATTTGTTTATTTCTTTTTTCTCCCCATTACTCTCGCAACCATCCAATTGTCCTGTCATCGTCACCACGGCAATCCATTATTATTGTCATATTCATTATACTGTATATGCGGCCTCCTTGAGCGCCCCCGTGACTCTGTGGTAACAAGTTGGAGTCGATGAATTCCACTGGCGTGTCGTTCTTCGTATGGTAGATTCGTCATGTGGTGCGTAAAACTAGTTCAAAACCCTTTTGTTGCGTAGTGTTGTGTGATGTATAATAGTTTCTGTTAATTTACAAGTTATCAAAACAATAAAGTATTTTTTTGATTTAGTAACATTATTTATGCCCATTTCTTGTCGCTGTCCCTTACTCCCTACCAAACAGAGACCGTCTTTACCGGTTGAGCCACGGATATTAATGGAATCTCTAATGTTAAATTTCAAATACCAATCGTCTTTCACGTATTCAATTATCCCACATGATCAACAATTCGATGGTAGCGATTGCTTCCTGGCTCACGCACCTTTACAATAACAATGAAACGACAAGATGTTGTAAAAGATCATTGCAATATATACCTATGCTTGAAAACATTGGTATTAGGTTTGAATTCCAAATTTTATCAACGTAAGTCATCTAGCATCAAAAATTTTAATACCCAGATAAAATGTATTATACAATTTACAGAAATGAAATCGTTACAACTCTGAACTAACAAGGATTATCACACAATGATATAAATATCGCACAGAAAGATAATTCTGACATCCGAAAGATTATCTCATGATAAAGCCCGTATTTAATGTATTTATTATTGCCTGTTATTTAATATTTTATCGAAAAAATTCACAGGAGTTATCTACGTGATGGATGTGAACTTTGGACTTTTTTCCTGGAATTTTTACTACATATTTTGAGATGATTTTTGCCGCTGGTATTAGTTAAAATGGAGAGGAAATAAGACAGGTGCTACAGGAGTGTGTACTTGACCTTGCAAATTGTGCGTTGGTACGAAGTAAGGGAACTACAAAAAATGGTATACATAATTAAGTTGGATATATTCTGACATGAAAAATGACTTTTAATCTGTTGAATTTTACGACTATTTAATGGCGGATTGGCAGGTCGGTTTGCAATTAAGAAACTTGTACTTTAGCACGGTAAATCTTAAGATTACTTTCACATTTGTAGGTAACATGGGTTTAAGGACTAACAGGTTTGGAATTGGCTGTGGTCAGGTAAATATACATGTACCAGTTTTATTAATACATTTTCATATAACAAATGAATTGTCCAAATTAATTCCTTTTAAGTATTAAACACCAAGGTGGAATAGTCTAAATCACGACAAATAGACATCATCTGTAGTGTAATTATTCTTTATTTGAAACTGCTCTGCGTTCAAGTCAATTTTTACATACATGAATTCGACGTATGCACTTGTAATTTATAAAAAGAATCGAACAATACACTAACTCATCACCGACACAGATATTGTTCGAAATCAAAGAGTGAATTTCATGAATCCGATACGATAATGAATAGGAACATCGATCGTTTCAATAGAGCGTCCAATCAGCAAAGATAATTATTCACCTGTTATTATATAGGCGGTTGTTAATCTTAAGCCGCATTCACAACAGCCGAATGCGTTCGCTTCTCTGATTTAAAGATTCGGTAATGGTTCTGTACGTTGTATATCTACGCAAGTTCATTAATACCAACATATTATCTGTTGAAATGTTCTCCACGTAGGTGTTACAGGAATTGTGCAATAAATTTGTGTGTTTCATTCTTCATTAGTTATAGTCCAATGACATATTTACAGTCCAACATAAATCATTCTTCCAGTCGTGTAGTTCACTGTCTTTTTTTAAATAAAAAAAAATGTTGGTATTACAAGAATCATATTGAAGATACGTAGAAAGGAACTTACTAATGGGAAACTATTGTATTTAAGTATTAAATGAAGAAACAACGGCACTACATCATTTGGAATGGATGATTAGCAGGGTTGGGACATTCTCGTAAGTTGCAAGTGGGTGTGAGTTGCATAGAGATGTGTCATTCCAGTTGGAGTCAGTACAAGAAAGAACAAATCCGAACTTGGAACTAAAAGGAACGACTCCGATATCGGTCCGACTTCCATGTCCGAATACGAATGTGTACTGTATACATTCTATACTCAAACGGTATACGCTATACGCCATTCTCGAGATGTCCCCGCCCGATCAGAGTCGGTACAAAAGAACTAAACCGCACTTGGAGTCCACAGTCGCCAGTGGCTGCCTAATATTGAAACAAAAAACCGTTATCGTTCTTTACTTTCCAAGCTTGTTTATATTATTGACTTTTGACTACCGCGTTTGTAAACTAACACTAAGATCTATATTGCGAATATATATTGCAATGTTTCAAAATGCAAAAAAATAATTTCTAATGAATTTTAAATAATATAAATTTTATAAATTTCTTTTTATTTATGTCAAGTTGCCACAAGCCGGGTAATTTCTGAATGACAGTGAACTGACACTTGCTAATTTAAATTACGATAACTTAATCAAAAAATTTAACTTATTTAAATAATATCGAAAAACCTAAAGATGTATTTGAAAATATAATTTAGCAATGTTGTTATAACAATAATACGAACATATAATTAAACGAATGAATAAATTTGCTATATACCCTATATATATATATATATATATATATATATTACCACGGCATCCTATTATTATATACTGTTTTGCGATATAACTGCATTGTCGACCGTTACCAAACTATACTAGCAGTATACGGCCTTCCAGAGCGCTCCCAAAACTCTATGGTAACAACTTGAGGTCGGTGAATTCCACTGGCGCGTCGTTCTTCGTCTGGTAGACCCGCGATGTGGTGCGTGCAAGTTCTTTAAAACGCTTCTGTTGTGTGGTGTTGTGTGATGTATAATTGTTTATGTTAATTTACAAGTTATAAAAACAATAATTTTTTGATTTGGTAACATTCTTTATGCCCATTAATTGTAACTGAGACCGTCTTTACCGGCTGACAATGAGTCCCGGATATTAATGGAATCTCTAACTTAAAACCTAAAACTTTTGTTATCACATATCGACCATTGTATAGACGTAACAATTTCTTAATAATTGTTCGCTTTTTATTTGTGAATCTCAATACTTTAATAGCTACCAAATCCCCAACCTTGAACTGAATCTGCTTTTACTGTTTCTTCGATTGTTTCCGTCTATAATTACTAAGAATTTTGTGGAATTTTGCTTGTGTGTTTTTAACTAATTCTTGTATATTTAGAGGCTATGTGTCACCATCAAGTGGTCTAATCGGTGTGTGTCCTGTATAAAAACTAATTGGTGTAACACCTGTTTGTATGTTCGGTGCGAGGTTAATTACATGTTCTATCGCTAGGAATATACCCAATTGTGGTGGTTATTCTTTGTAGCAAATCTTAAATACTTTAAAACTGTCTGTATGCTACGTTCACTAGGATTAGCCTGTGGATGTCTAATAGGTGTGTACAAAACATTAATATTTTACTAGTTAAAAATGTATATAAGGTTTTATTTCTATCGTAGCTTGCATTATCTAAAATAATAGATTTGGAATACCTATTTACTTGAAGTAAGGACGTAAAATTTTGATGATAATGCTACTACTACACTTTACAGTTGGGTATAGTTTAACAAATTTTGTAAAAGGATCTAAAATCACGAATATGTTCCTATATTTCTCCTCAGATATCAAGTTCTGAAAAAAGTCTAGAGCCAAAATGTCCAGTTTTCCCTTGGGAATTATAGGCTCCCCTTTTTTAACCATATTTATAATTTTCTCTAATTCTTTATCTCGTTGAATCTGTAATATCTTTTGCATTATTGTTGACAGACTATTGCTGGACGCTGAAGAGAGATGTTTCTGATGCAAAGTGCAGCTGAAAGTCATATATCAGCACATTTTCCAAGTAAATATATCGCTTTGTACACTCGTGGCCACATAAAAGTTTCCGACCTAAATTCCAGAACTCCGATATTCTCAACGTTAACAATGTAGAAGGGTACCAGATGTTCGACTGCAAGGTCGTACACGTAGTAGTAACAGAGATAAGCTATTTACATAAACAAGTATTTATTTGAGGTCGAAAATACTGAAAGATTTACTACTACGTTAAAAATTGTAATTTCGAACTCAAGTCCTCTAACCGAAAATTCTAAATATCTTATGCCGGCGCCGCTTGGATAGAACGACTAGATTTACATTAAGAGTTTCAAATACTGTAGTTTAAACAATAAATAATGTAATTAAATTATATCAATTAAACAGAAAAGAAAATGTACTAAAGAATAGCAAATAGATAAAATTATTTAAACATAATAAACGAATACATACCTACGAAAGAAAACAAATGATAAATAATATATCCAAATAAAATAATAAGATATAATGGTTACCCAATGGTATTGTCTAATCAGTTCGAATTGTTTGGGATTCACCGATATATCCCTGTATATAAATTTGTCGGATTTGTCTAGTTGGGTAACTACCTAGACTCCACCAATAGTATGCGTTCTTATAGTTCTAGCAATTAGACTGA
>JARFOC010104680.1:0-12186 GCA_031763485.1 Osmoderma eremita | reverse complement strand
TGCCTTGAACGGCCGAAATCGAGCGGTCAGTTAACGGAGACTTTGACGCGTAGTTTAACCCTGAACTAAGTTGGTACCACGCAATTTATTCGTTGAACTGAAGTTCACGCTGAACTAGCGGTGAACTTGGTTGGTACAACCGGCCCTAAGTAAGTGACAACGCTCTAATTGAAGAAATCCCACGAGGACCAAATGTCACTAGACTTAACATTACTATGCATTTGCTAAATATGAAGTTGTGTTGGTACGATTTTAACATTATCGCTGTCAAAACTCGGCTGTTTCGTTGCGTGAGCTGTATTCCTATAAGTTATATATTGAAAAACATACTATATGTTTGTTCTTTAAAACAGCAATCTTGACTTCAGTGTTGAGGAGAACCAAAATCAACACTGCTTCCATGGAACACGAAATACACAAACACACATCGGGTCATGACAAGTCAATGATTTATGATCACGTCGGGCGCACACAACGGATCTTGACCATAGGTCTAGGTGAACTTTTTCATTTATCGTCCGACAATACAATTTCCCGAAATATTACCGCAGGCCTCTCACTCTTATGTAGCCATTTGATTCGTTTTCGTATTTTGTACGTACAGCGGTCTTCACTCCATTTTAATTCTTATTTTTCAATTTGCGAGAACGCGGAAACTACCTCTAATCAATCGTTTACTTAAAATGATTATAAGCGATGGCCGTAATATTTCCGACATCTCAAAAAAGAGTGTGGTATTGCTGCATAGACAAGATTATTAAATTTAAGTGGCGTGTATTTCTATGTTCTGTCAGTCTAAATGTTTTATCCTTGCCTGTACCACGTCAGAAATGTAATTTGGTTGTATTTCAGCGGGAATATGAAATTGGAACCTACGAATATTTGATATTACGACTCGAGAGATTCGGCATCTATCAAACCAACCCACACGGCGAAATTCAAATTTGCCGCTATTATTTTTAGTAACTTTAATATTAAAGCATGAAATTACCTACAATATTGTATTACATTATTATTAGGTATTTTAAGATCTTCATGTTGAAGTTAGTAAAAATTCAAATAATTTTGAATTTTGCTATGTGAGACGTGTCCGAAATAGACACGGTGCAGGTGATAGCCTTGTGTTCTTTATTCTTTGCTATATTTATCGATTACAAACAATTGAAAAGATCATGTAAGATTGTGACGAATATATTAACGAAGAAGGCAAGAAAGTATGCGCCAGTTGGATGATTAGGGAAATATAGAAATATGTAGCAGAAGCGTTCGAAAAGTTATATCACCCTTGAAGGCAAACATAACCTGCTGCATTGTGTGCAACAAAATTTGGAAATTAAGGTTTTTGTTCACGATTCAAGTATTTATAGGGAATAGTGTGCAAAATACAACATATATTGTCCTGAAATAACTTTCCAAAAAATATACATGTCTTAGGCAGAAATGTAATCTGTAAACCTAAAGTACTTTGAATATATGATTCATTATGTAATTTGTTAAGTATTTCTAAAACTTAAATTTTGGTGCAGAATGTCTTAGACTTATATTTATACTAAATTAACTACGGTTCTAAAAATGTTATGATACCCTTGGTGTTCCATAAACAACAGTTTCATTTTTGTGTATGTATAAATCATTCAAAACTGTTTTAGATTTATAGCCCGAGGTTACTGCCTTAGACTGTTACCCGAAGCTTATTTGAACAGCAATTATAAAAGGGGTAGGACGCATTCAATTCCATTTTGCAGTCTGTACATTTCCCTAATGTCGTAGCGAGATATGCCACGTGCGATTTATGTGAGTCGTTACAAGAAAATCAAGAGTTTGAAAATAAGCTAATGGAGTTGCATAAAATACGAAAACACGAATGCGGAAACGGAAACAAAAAAAGGTGAACAAAATAGTAATTATTTGGCTAAATAAGTAATAGTCCCATCTCTGCTAAAATTAGAAATTGTTTACATTATTAATGTTAACAACATCTGCTTTCCCGATATTATAGCTGTGATGTCCGTGGCCATTCAAAAAATTATTGTTAATTATTATTTCATTTGCATAGAGTGTATAAGCGTTCCATTTAATAAAGTATGTTGGTCTCTTATTGATTGTAATTAAAAATTAAATAAATTAATCTGTTTGTTTTTTTATTTGCGTCATTTGTTATTCTTTCTGACCGGTGGTTCACCTTCATTTATAATAATGATATTGTAAACTTAACAGCTATTTTTACTGTACGAATAGTTTTGAAACGTATAGACGACAATCTGCATACGCTTTATAAACATTCTTGACTTGACATTCTTGACTTGGCGCTGTACAGGGACACTTTATATATGCCTATGCAAGTATGATTTAAATTATAGCGGTTATGAATATTTATATAAATAATATACTTATCATATTTTGTAATTGCGTTCTACTTTTACGATTCACCAATTCGTGATGATGGTTGTGATTGCGTGTATGTATTGTATACTACTTATACAGGAAACATATTTAGTATCTACTACGTTTTAAGTTATTTGTCAGAATATACTTATATATTCGAATTTACGCAAAAATTGTTTTGTTTTCATAATAATATATTGAAAAAATGCACGTGTTTTATTTAAGTAACCCATAAGAAATTGAAAACATCCAAATTATTAGTAGGATTTTTTTGTAATTCCTAATAAAAGAAATCGTTCTCTAAAAACGGAATCGAATTTGTATCATTTAATCTAATCAGATAGTTTTATGAATAGCAGTCTGGAGATCAGAGGCTATAGGCATTGTTTATGGTAGTAAGCAAGGCTACAGGTTTCCGATTAACGTATATCCTCAAAATTATATTTACAATTGGAATTAATCTTTTTGCTTACCAGACGGAATACCACAAACACACTGATTGGATTACTCCTGGCGCACAAAATTGTTAAATTCACTTATTTTTTAAACACAATAACGCACCAACCAGCTTTAACAATAATTTTATTCACGTACCGACTTCTACAATAGTAACACATAAACTAAACACTCGCAAAGAAAACAATTCGCTCTAACATAGCCATTAGTAGCATAATTACACTAGGTCTAAGTACCTGGCGATGAATCATTTCTAGTTCGACGTGCGTTAATAAAGTAATAATTAATTCGGGATACGTAAATCTTTACAGACGAAATACACAATAAAAATAACGATTAAAGAATAAGTAAAAACCAAAAGAATTATTAACAACTAAAGGAATTGTAATATAAATTTAAAATACTCTATGCAGATTTCTAGAATTTTACACTCAGAACCCTCTATTGGTGGATACGACCATTTATGTTTTCTAAAATATGAATCACAATATTTCATTAATCCCTGCAATGTCGGGAAGAATATTGTTTTTAAAATCGCCTGTGTTGCGTTAAACATGGAAACACGAAATAGTCCAAAGGAGTTAAATCTTGGAGAGTTACTATATAATATACCCTATGTCCGCATAGTAACGAAACGCTAGAGGCGTTAATTATACCCCACCACAGCTATAGATAATTTGAATCGGGAGTGACCTCTCCCTCACCAGGCGCGAAGCAATTATAGTAGTCATTGAAGGTTTGATATACGCAGGTCACAGCTTGTTTTAATGAAACCGGTTCGACTCCAAATTAAACAAAAAAATCTTAACCCTCATGTAAAGTTTCTTTTGAAATACATATCTGTATTAGTATGGAGCTATAGCTCTTTCAACTGACGTTTGACATTCCGTCTTTTCATGACATGGTTGCCATGCATTGCAAATCATATCATTTGATAGATATATAGATAGGTTATATTTAAAAAAATAAAACCATCAATACTAAATAGAACGTCAAAATGACAAATGTCAAGTGAGTGTGTTGACAACTTACCTTATCTATGCAACTGGCAACTCTCTAATTGAAGAAATCCTACGCGAACGAAATGTCACTAGATTTGACATTACTATGCATTTGCTAAATGTGAAGTTGTGTTTGTGTGATTTTAACATTATCGCTGTCAAAACTCGGCTGTTTCGTTGCGAGAGCTATATGTAATTATTTGGGCTATTTTATGATACAGTTGTGTACTAATATAAGACAATCTTTTAAGATTTGTTTAAAAGAAAACTGGTTTAGAAATATAAAAGATATTTATTATACATTAATAATCACATACTGCACGTGTATCATAAGGTAGGTTGTGCATTCTAAACAATATTACAAGAATTGGTTGCAAAAACACGGTCAACTAACGCTGCATTACACATGCGGTGTATAACATCTAATTAGATTTATCACATTCTAAACTTGTCTCTTTTAATGTTGCTAGCAAATCTTCATATATTTCTTTACTTCCATGTGTTATAATTTCCTCGTTTATTTTCGTTAGATTATCCATAATACAAGAAAGTTCATTCTATTTAAAGAGAAACATTAAATTACGTCTTTTCCGGTAAACCGATAAAAATACCTCTGCACTCTGGAAATTCAGTACTCCTACACAACTAATTGGTCTGTATTTTAATGTTATATTTCCTATTTTAGACCTCTTCAGAGCGAATACGTATGGTATTTCGTTCTCCTTAGCCAAATTACGCAATTCAAGTATATTCTTATACAGAAGATCTATAAAAAATATTCGTTTGAAGATAATGTCATAAATAAGCTTTAAAGATTATAATCACCTTCTTTATCTCTTACTTTAATATCACTAGCAATAATCAATAATTTGATCTTCTTCACTGACATGTACTTTTTGGTTTCATGTATACCTAGAACGTACCTCCTTTTTCTTTTGGCTTTATATGGATCTTTTTTGAAAGCCTGCTCTTGGAATGTTAGGATCTTTTTAAGGAATGTTGCAGTAGCTGTATTTAGTGCATCTGTGACAACGTTATCACTGCAGGATAATTTATTTTATTAGATTTTTTAGTAATTTATACAAAAAAAAACTGATATTAATTATTACAGATTTGATATTGGCTACCACGTTTACGTTGTCGTCTAACGACCTTTTAATATTATAGTAAATCATAAATACAGTCAGTCACAAAACTTTTCGAGTACATGCACCCTAGAAATTTCCAGTACGTAAGTAAAACAATGAAGGTATATTTATATAATTATTAACCACCTATAAATACCACCCTAAAGTTGAGCGGCACAATCAAGACTTGTTGTTCACTCTGTAGTTAATAAATATCCAATTTTAATGTTGTACTGCAAATTTGTACATTTTGTGTATGTAGACTGGCTAATTGAAATCGATTTTAAGAATAAATGTAAATTTCATTAGATATATTTTATTTAAAGGCCATATTGAAGGCTATTGGACGGTCAAGCGAATTTTGGATAGGTGCAAACTCTCTACCTACGTGGATACAATCAAATGACAAATATATCTTAGCCAAATTCGTTAGTACGGGAGACGTGTTGACAGGAATCATGCAATGGTTTACATATTTTTCGGGGATCATTTTTACTAGGTCGGACACTACAAAAAAATTCAGCACAATTGTTAATTTTTTTCTGGTGCCGACATGGCAACAAAGTAGCATATTTTCGAAAAGTAAAAGTCATTGCTTATCCAGACTGTATTTATCTTACACATTTCAAAACTTCATGAATAACGAGGGAAACTTCATATTAAAAGTATATGCAATTTTCTATACCTACTTATAAGATATGGGCTCTAATTCCGGTTGTAATTCATATTTCAAAATATTTTGTTTTATTCTGCTAACAGCTTTACTTTTTGGAATTTCCCGATGCTTGCCACTATTTCTCAAAGGTATAGTTGAACTAGTATTCCCTTCGTAAAGCTTTTTTGTGTAATTGTCTTTGTAAATCCCAATATTATTTGGCGGTTTCAAGAAACAATCTAAACGTATTACAGATGATTTTTTCATTATTGTTAGAGCTATAATTAAGTACATATACTGTATATATTCCTATTGATTCTTATGTCATATATTTGTTTTGAAATGTTATACCTTCTATAAACGCAAACCAAGAAATTGGTAGGCACCAGGACCGTAGAAAAAAAAATTTGTAACCCGAGAAATTACTAATTTTTGATTTCTTTAGATGACATTTAGGTTCATATTTTAGGTTAAGGCAGAGATAATATAGTAAAGAGCTGGGACACTTAACGGTAAGATTTTGTGCCTATCCCTCTGGTGGTCTGCGAACCCAACTAAACAGACTACTAGGCCGAATGTCATATATTTCAAACATGACATGATGCATAATGCCAACCAAAATTTTATTCATTCTTCTATACAAGCTTTTTTCGCATAATATCATTCACAAAATGTGCCGAAAAGTGTATGCAATCTGCCGTGCAGATCGTTAAGTAGCACATGGTCTATTTCCAGCTAGAACTAGAAACTAGTAAATTGTGAAGTGTTACCGTTTCTGTAGTGTTGACTGAGTTGTTTGATGCTCAAAATGAAAAATTGATGTTGAGGTTTGTTATAAAGACATACACATTAGTATCGACTGTGCTGTTTGCAAAAAAAAGTTTTCAAAATACAAAAGAAAATTGTCGCTTGTTGAGCTTTAAAGTCAGTGTGAGAGTATTAAATTATGTTGATTATAGACATACGTGTCGGTGTTTTATGAAACAATGTGTTGTTTTGCACAATTTTGGTGATGTGTAAATTGTGAAATAAATGTTGTTTTTGTTAATACATATTTTATGTTCTTTGAAGCTTAGCATTTATGTGATACTAATTCTCTTCCAGATATCATCGTACATGAAAATTTCTGTTTTGGACGCAACGAACTTTTAGTTGAAAACAATTTTTCATGCACGATGATACCTTGAAGACATTAGTATTACATAAACTATCTGACCAATAAATTTAAAATTCCCGCTTGTACGTAATAGCGCCTCTATGAAACGAGACGTGAACTAACATCCCCCACCATTCCAGAAGCGTTCCCATTTCTTAGTATTCAGTCGACTAGAACTTGCTCCTGTATAAGTTATCTCTGGGCAATGCCACAGAATAATACATTGTCGTTTATAGTAGTAGGTGGTAACAGCAGGTTGCTCCATAGGGGGAATGCTCTGAGAGCCGTTAGCTTCATCTTAAGTCCAAAACATGTGAGATCTGAGAATTATTGGAAATAAAAAACTGTTTTGTTTGGGAATTTTTCATTATTTAAAAAATAGTATATATTTACTTAATGAAGTAAGCATAAATATACTCTTCTATTTAAGTGTTAATATTATTTCCAGAAACGTTAGGGAGCACTGGACAAAATAAAATCAACATAAATAAAACATATTTGTTTATTTCATTCGTTTTCTCACTTCTCCCGTGTATAATAAATCCAGGAAGACAATAATTATTAGATTATCGACTCTTTGATAAATATATATCTATATATCTTTTCTTTAGGTATACAAATTTGATTTTCTTTGTGTTTTTTTTTGATGTGTGCGTAATTTAACAGCCATATAATTTATTTATAATCACTTAGAACAGAGGCACATTCAAATAAGGAAAACTTCAAAATGAACACATAATCAGCACATACTCAGCTGACAAGTATGTGTAGGCTAAATTAGGTAAATTGAAATTCATAAGCGTTATTCGGAAGACCGCTTTCTTATAGTATGTACCGTGAATCGATCCATGGCAAACGTGGTTACGGTGACTTGTTCCGAAAATCACCAGTTCCTGAAAAATTGTGATTCACGGAACGCGGTGACGGGAAATAGTAACTTCCCGTTGCACCCGCAGTCACCAGAATAAGGAGCTAGTTAGATGCGGTAATTGCAATTATTAGAGGTTATGTTTGTGGTGTACGACTTTTAGATATCGTATGACGTACGCCTATTGTATGCGTTTTAGAGTATATAAGCAATTATTAGAGGTTATGTTTGTGGTGTACGACTTTTAGATATCGTATGACGTACGCCTATTGTATGCGTTTTAGAGTATATAATATGTGATGGTATTGAGCATTGTTGAGATAATTCATTTCATTTGTACAGAATCAACGTTAACTAGTTACTCAATAAATAAACGTTTTTCTATCAACTTTTAGATACGTTGAAAACCGTAAGGGGGGTTATGTTACCACGCTAGAATGTGAAAGGCGTTCCGTGAATGACTATAATTTTCAGAAAACCTTTAAATAACGTTTTTAACCGAAATCACGGTTCACGATTAGTATTGCTTCCATTCAATGCGAGTTACAAGATGGTGTCAATTTGTATAAAACTCACGGAAATTATCATCTCGTAAATATAACAAAATATGTTAATTAATTAAAAAACACAAATTATTTCACCACAATTGCCTATCTTAAATGTTTGTAAAGACGCAATGTCTATAATTAGTATGGAATAAAAAAAAACATACAGTATTTTGTTATAAATAAAGTTAGAGTAACAAAACTGAAATAATAATAAAAACAAAATATGTACTACTAGTTACATACTAATAATTGTCTGTGACTACAAACCATGTGAGTATAACAATAGACAATTTCACTAGCTTTTGAATCTTTTTTATATAAATTAAGAAAAACAGAAAATACAAGAAAAACTAAAATGGGTAGGGGGAATTATTGCGTTAAAAGCTATACTTTCAGTCGTGATGATTAGAAACACTATTCGTTATAGGGCGACTTGCACTGCGTAAAACGTTGGCAATGCTTCCATTAGCAGTCAGTTGGGTAGTGGTTCCAGGTTTAGCCTTAGGTATAACGCGTGGAACTATCAATAAAGCTACCAGGGCTAATACGTGAAGGCACAGGTACATATGTCTGGAAAAAAAATGAAATAAACATCTTCGAAATCTTCCGCAGTCGGTTTTTATCGGGTGATTCGGGGGATTGGACCGTGAATATTAAATTAAACGTAAAATAACGATATAGGGAAACTCGGCAATATCGTGTCGTGCACGTATCTATTCATACTTACTACAGTGTATTTGGTATGATTACAAGACTTGTAACAATAGTAGGAATGGACGATATATCGGTAACCGTTTTAACCGGTTTTCGATATTAACAGTTATCAAAATAACTCGTAACCGATAACGCTGTGTTAAGAGAAATAATTATTATGGAGTGGTGTGAGTCTTACTTTCTATTGTAGCTATGTGAGCTGTACTGTAAAGGTTGATATGTATGAAGAGTGAAATTAGTTGTAGAAAGAGAGGTAAGGTAACAAGCTAAGCAATGTAATGTCGACAGTGTGTTTTTCTATGTTTTAATCGTTACTATATATATATATCACGTTCGAATTATTAGTTATTTTGATACCACTGCGAGTAAAATCCCAACACGCTGGATCCTAATATTCATTCAAGAACCGCTTGACCGCTCTCGGTTACTAAATATATTATTCACTCGGCGAAAAGTGATGCGATATACAAGACTGTTGTCTATTGTTTATGTTTAGATTGAATACGAAGCGGCGGAAGCCGTACTTTTTTCCTCGTTGATTTAAGAGAAACACAACTGATCTCGTCGAATTTAAATTAGAAACTATGCTGGCCCTGTTTTTAAGTTAAATTATAAATAGGGGGTATACATTCCTTACCCACTATAGATGTAAAATTTATATATGTACGTTCTAAAGGGTAGTATTTACAAAATAGAAAATCTAACTAATCCGATATGCATTCCTATTTCTTAAAAGTGTTCTCCTTTTGGGATAGTTGTGTGTTGCTGTTTTTTTTCCCCTTGTAAATGTATACATATTGTAAAGTTCCCCTCTACTTCCCCTAACAATCTTTGTAACGCCCCACGTTGTAGCGACAATTGTGAACTTTCCCTAGACAACCCCTATTTTAATCTGAAATGCCCCACGTTGCGGAGTCAATTGTAAAGATTCCCCACACTCTCCCCTGTTATAATTACTAATTATATTTGGACGGCGTTGTGATGGAACATACCTTATATTACACAACCTTCACCCACGCATATATTTATATTCCCAAATTAACAATTTCCATAAAGCCCTGATTTTAATTAATATATTAATTATTTTGCCCTTTTAGCAAAGGTCAAAAACTTCTTCACCCCCCCTGCGTAAAATGATTGCCCAATTAAACAATACATAAATTTTTAATGGCTCCGGCTAGTTATTTTAGTGGACTCTTTACTCTCTTTCATCTTCTATATTCGGCTACAGGATGGTACGAACACACTTGATATAGGATGTACCCGGATAGGATTCTTGTTCAGCAACCGGTAAGTTTAAATCATTATTTAATAGGTAAATTTTTTTATTTTCAGCTCCTCTGGTCGTTTCCTTTATTATTATTGCCTTCTTTGTTGTTACATAACAGAGTGGCCATCTTGTTTTCGATGTTTCTCTAATACAACTCTCACATACGGTCTACACGGTGGATTCTCGGTAAGTCCTCGTTTTTTCTCCCGTACTCCTATTTATACCTTTTCAACAACCGACGCCAAACCAACGCTAAACGTTGTTTTTTTATTACCAATATCATAAAAATTAATAAATAAACTTTCCATAAGATTGTTTATTTATTGAATTTATTTTTAAAATCCGATTTATTAACTTAATCCTGTTTTTCTATTTTCTTCTCTATTTATTTATGTTCTCTTTTTCTTTTA
Organism: Osmoderma eremita; assembly: GCA_031763485.1. Classification (NCBI taxonomy): domain Eukaryota; kingdom Metazoa; phylum Arthropoda; class Insecta; order Coleoptera; family Scarabaeidae; genus Osmoderma; species Osmoderma eremita. The sequence continues at coordinate 1,596 of JARFOC010104680.1, read as the reverse complement.
AACATCCTTAGTTCGCCTCGAGCAAAGAACTGTCATGTCCCATGTGAATCTAAGAATTATGGTATTATTCGACTATATGGACCCGGATGGATTGTCTCAACCATTCTAGATGACGACCAGCTTCAAGCACCACAATCAACACAATCTCCAACATCCATTCTTTCTCGCATTAACAAAATTTTTACAATGAACTGTCATTTTTTTTCTATTTTAATTAAATTATAATACTTAAAATCCCCCTAACTGTACTTAATTAGCATAATCCTTATCCTAATATCATTCTCTATCTTTTCTAATTTATAAACATCTTTAATATCTTTTTAAATTTGTACGTTATGTCTAAACCGAGGATTTTCGACTATGTTTCCTATTTTAGATTCTCCTAATTACAGCCACACAGACTAACTGTTCATAGTCATTTAATGATGTTCCTAAAGATTCACTTTCACTTAGACAGTCTTTTTTTGGACATTCTACCTCTTACACGTTGTCAAGAATCCCTCGGTTTTATACTGTGCTATTGACAGTTCCCTATTTATGTTTATTATTAAATTTAATTCAAGTCAAACTAGAAATCCTGTGTTTAATGCAATCCTATAAGTAAGTATTTTGATGATTACTGAATATTTAAATATATTTGTGTCATTTAATTAATAAACCGCAAAACTACGAAAGCTCGATTTAACAGTGATTCGAGTTTATCATTGTGACATTTTTGACCGTTATACCCAATATTATTGCTTAACCTTAATTTATAATATTTACGGTCATAATTTGAAGCCATTAAACATAACCAAACTTACAAATATAATCGAATACCGGGCCAGAATTCCAAGAGAACAAACGTGAAGGTTGCGTAAGCCATCACTAATTTGGTGGTGATAAACGTAGCGAAGTCATACAATCGCCTAATTTCAGAGTTTCCAGTGAAATACTCGCGTACGGAACGCCTCATCTGAAATACAATAAGTAAATAATCTCTTCATAGGGAGATTTAAATGAGCAGCGTTCATTCGCATTTAATTATTCGACTGGTTGAATTTAGTGAAGCGTCGAGAGAAGATGAGACACTTACGGCTCTGGCTGCAAATGTGAATACTGCTCCGTTGGCAAATGTGATGTAATAGCCGGGGTAAAATCCGTGCCACAGGGCCGATAAAGCATAGGTTAATACTGTGGGATATTTTCCGACTCTTTCGTAAACGATCCTTCGTAGCCAAACATTCGTACCGATATTCCAAGCTTCTATACATTCTTTTAAACTCGTCCCGAACTGAAATATAGTAAACAATACACATTTAAAATTAATAAAGAGGTCGATGGTGTTAATATTATATTGATTGCAAACATCAATAGACTAATATATATTTACTCTAAATTGGATGTAAAATTGTTAAGGAATTAATCGTTCGCGAGCTCACGATCACCAAATTGTTAAATCTATACAAAATAAAATCAGTAGCAACAACATTATTTTTACTAGAGCTGATAGAGGAAAAACGGTTATTGCAATTGATAGATCAGATTATATTAACAAAACCAATCAATTTTTAGATCCCAGCAACTTTCATATTCTTAAAAAAGACCCTACTTCTC
>JARFOC010104669.1:0-12187 GCA_031763485.1 Osmoderma eremita | reverse complement strand
GTAATTATTTATCTTTCGGCATCCATTAATATGTTAATACTAAGCTTAAGTGTATGTGAAGATAGAATTCAGAAATGCTTGAATATCAGTTAGGTTAATATATTTCAGGAAACATATATCTAATTATTTTAAAACATATATTTTAATAGATGCATGTGTAAATAATTCATGTGCAAACAATATTAAATTCAAGAAAAGGTAACCTATGCGATTTCCGTAATTTTTGGAAATCTGCTGTGAAATGAATGATTGTAGAATGAACCAAGAAACACGGATTGTGACATTTTGTTTTGGCGGAAAACATGCCTTATACACTTTTTTAATTGGAATGTTTAGGTTACATTAGCACAACAAAGCGCACTGACACCTTGCATAAATTTCTGTTTTATCAGCGAATACCTAACCCTTCAAAACGAGTACTACAGTTATTACTATTACAGTTATTTTCTTAATATAAAATATATTTATACATACATATTTCCCAAAGAGGATGCATTTACATTGATATACCACAAATTGTATGTCACATTAGGTTTTTTATGTGGAAACAAAACGTCACAATGGTGTTTCTGGGATCACCACACCATATTTCCAGAAATTAATAAAATCGCTGAGGTTACCTTATTCTTGAATTTACCCCCAAAATGTAACGTTATCCACTTTGACGAAATGAATATATGTAATAATTAGTCTACAACATCAATAGAATATTTCCTTAACAAAAGGAAATCTGTTTTAATCATGCATTCATTTCATAGGATTGAATCGCAACACACAGAAAGACACGTTCTTGTTTCCCAACATCGGACACAACAATAGAATAGATATATATGCAAATATAAATAGAACAGCTCCCCATGTTAGCACAAGGCGAGTCTTTCATCCCTTAATAATTCCTTTTTCAAACATTTTTTTAGCAGATTTTAGTCAAAGAAAGAACTTATCGACGATATAAGATCCATGTATGTGTATTACACGAGTATAGGCATATACCTATTAATTTATAAATGGGATTAAAATTTCTCCCTATTATTTTCAGTAGTTTCAATATTAAGTATGGAACGCACGCTTTTGTATTACGTACTTACGTAGTTACTAAAAATAACTTAAAATAAGTTGAATTTTGCTAATTGGAAAGAATTAGTCCATACATTTGCAAGCTTATTGGAATAAGATGACACTGGTCATCTTTATAATTACCCTCGGCTGTGGTAAGTCATAACACATTTGGTATAAGTTTAAACACAACTTTCTTCTCTGTACATAGTACATGGTCTATATATTTTTCACCGACTAAACTTTTTGATTAAGTATGAAAATCTATTTAGCAATAATGATAGGTGATATAATGTATGGTGTACGATGTAATAACTTTTCTTCAAAATATATTCCGACTTTTTGTTATTGTCTTCGAAACTTACTTTCTGGACATAAATGCCAATGCAATATATATAACAGCCTCACGATTTTAAATATAACTCTACATGAGGTACGCCTATTTGCACCTACAATACTTATTACTGCGAACTTCTGTAAAAGAAATGCAAAATGTTTTTGAATTACTTGAAACTTCCCAAAACATCTATCAATAACGAAGTCGAGAGTCAAGCTGTGAATAATGAAATGACAAACAGGTATCCCTTTTAACAAGACCTTTTAGACGATATAATGCGTGCATAGGGGAGGCAATTTTCATTCCAAATATGGCAATTTAACGCAGTCTCAATGTTTAGACCCAAGTAAATAATAGATTGCACTTGTTTGGTCGATTTGCCATTTAATGTTAAAAGATAACTCTCATTTAGCTTACTTCACACTGGAGTGAAATACATAAAAGCAGTTTTGGCTCTGGTTAAACATAGCTTACTGCTTGTCATCCCAAAACCACACCCCATTCCAACTAGCAGACATGTAGGTATAGTCGTCTGCGTATAATACAGGATTAAAAGATATATTTGATGAAATAGAATATATCTACAAACCTTTTGATGCTACTGATTATGCGGAGATGAGCATGCTGGACTTAAGTAAAGCTTTCGACTCGGTTAGTCATGATATTTTGCTAGACAAGCTAAAATATTACGGAATAAGAGGAATACTCCTAAATTTGCTAAGATCATACCTGACCAACCGAATGCAATTGACAGAGTTTAACAACTTACAGTCCAACCTAATAAAGGATCGATGCGGAGTTCCGCAAGGATCAATTCTGTGTCCACTACTTTTCATTTTATATATAAACGACTTGCCAGCTAATGTTAATGGGGCACAGGTATGTATATATGCTGACGACAGTTCCCTCTTAGTTCGAGATGCGGACCTAACAATTCTCCGTCAAAAATCAGAATCTGCGATTAGGGATGCTGAACAATGATTCACTGCAAATAAACTGCAAATTAACATCACCAAAACACAAAAGTTAACCATTTCGACAAAACGCACGAGTCAGCCTTCAACAGCAACTTTCCTAGGTGTGCTAGTGGATGAAAGTATGAAGTGGAATCATCATATTGGAGACTTGGCAAGAAAGTTATCATCTGCTTTATTTGCAATAAAAAGACTGAAGCATATAGCAACACACGAAGCAGCGAGGATGGCATATTATGCAACTTTCCATTCCATTATGTGCTACGGACTACTCATCTGGAGCACGTCTGCAGCAACGCATAGAATTTTTACACTGCAGAAAAAGGCAATTAGGTTGCTGTGCGACCTAGAATACTCAGCCAGTTGCAAAACACTTTTTCCAAAGAAAAAATACTTACATTACCGTCTACGTACATCCTAGCAGCAGTTGTGTATGTCCATCAAAATAAACATACTTTCGTACAAAATGGAAATATCCACGATTACTACACCCGCGCACGGAATAAAATGCGAACACCGTTTCAGCGGCTAACTTGTTGTCAGAAGGCAATCGACTACTGGGGAACGAAATTGTTATAATTCATTGCCGGAAGTGTGGACAGACTTACCGCTAACGAAGTTAGTCAAGGAAATGCTGAAGAGAGAATTATACACAATTGAAGATTTGTTAGTCAGCTAATGTACCTGCACCTATACTTATATTTTTATTTATACATTGTCTGTCTCATTTATTTAGTGTTTGTATGGTGTATTTTTGCATATTTGTTGTATTTTTGTATGGATATTTATTTTATATTTTATTTATTGACTATTGTTCCCTATACACACAGCATAAATATGACAAAATTTCTGTAATGGTGTTATTACAAAATATTTGTTGAATCATTGATAAATATAATGAGAGGCCCGATCACAGATGCTTGGGGGACTCCTTGTTTTAATAATATACCTACATATCCAGATTAGTTTATATTGGTGGACCCACTAAGCATTTTAGGAAACCTACGAATCTAACGGTTTATTTTTTCAAGTTTCACATAAGAGATCTAATTTTTGAAGAAAAACAATTATCATCGTAGTTAGATTTTATCAAAATATTTTGTAAGTAATGGTGCTGAAATTAGTTTAGTTAGGAATTGGAAGTGATATTAACAAAAAAAACTTTAAAGTAGATCCAAAATAAGAATATCCAGTTTTCAACCACAAACAAAAAAAATCAGGTAGAGATACGTATCATCTTCTTTCATGCGAAAAAATATAAGAAACAGGAACCACAACAAAAAGTGACGGATTCCAAAGTCTCAGCTAAGTTGATAGAACTGACAGCGAGAAACTTTGTTTTTGTGCGGTTGCATCAATTAAAATGATGTAGGGGATAAAGGTACGACACACAATTGACTTACTGGTAAATTTTAAATTGTCAATTAAGATATAGTATAAACCTTTAAGCGGAATTAATGATTGAAAATTTCAAGACCCGCGCAAAAACAAAATCTGTAGGCTTAAACGTTATTTACTGATTTTGTAGTATATCATAGCTCCCATACAGATGTTGTTTTATCCCTACCCTCACCGAAATATCAAAGAAGCTACAAATTTCATCTCAACGATGATATCTTTCTTTATTAAACCTCCAGCAATTAAGTCAAATCAGCAGGTAATAAAAGCTACAAGCCAGCTGGCATTTTTTAATAAATGCCCCGTCGATGTTAGAAATTAATTAACGACAGACGGGGAAGGTTCCGCCACTTATCTACTGTCACGTAAATACTGCTTCCTGTCAGCTTTACGACGCGCGGTTGGCAGTTCGGTTTGTCGTAAAAATTAAAATCGCCCGGCCTTAGCATCATCGACCGGAAAAGAGAGTACGCCATTAATCAGGCGCGCGAGATTAGCGAGTAAATGTAGCAATCGAGGGGGAAGCATCTTTTCGAGATTTATTTCTATATCCGGGACGGAGACAAAGAGGGCGCACAATCTCAAGGAGGATGAAATATAACGTAGTTCGATGCTTTCCTTTGTGTACCGACGGAAGTATTTCATTACAATGTGAAACATTAACAAAGAAAATACTTTTTCCTATCTTTAACACCAAAAGCTTTTGTTCTACTAATAAAATCCAAATGAAAACATAATATACTCTGAACTCTTCAAGATACATATATTCAAAAGCAGCAAGACATATCGCACAAAATACTCAATATTTCAGATTCACTCGTGAGTTTTAGTAATTGTCAGTTAAAACACATTTTAACCTAAATATAGTTTATATGCATCAGTACTCAAATCCTGTAGTACTGAAGTACTGAAGTTTATAACTTTTACGAAGCAATCAAGGAGAAATCCTTGTTTATAAAATTGCTTTCATTTAGCAGAATTTTTAAACCCATTTACCAGCGCAACCAGTGGTAATTCCAAATAATACTCCGGTCCCATGTTAGCGCTATTCGAACGTCTTAAAAATCGTGAGGTGTTTAGCTTCTTTAACGAGCCTGATCATTGTCTCTTGACATTGTTCCAAAGATTTCTTTGAGTTTTTCACCTCCATATCGAATTTGTAGCTCAAAACCTGAAATCATTAACGACATTCTTTGCTCAAATATTGTCTCTCAGAGTAATCAATCGCCAACAATTTCACGTCATGAATACTCTAATAATTCAAAGAATCATAATACATCATCATAATTCTCCTTACGTATCGCATTTTAGTTGCTCTATCAGCTAATAGTGAACTGTTAGCGTAAATTTAATGACAAAACAGTGCCATGATCCAAAATTGGAGAAACCCATGGATGTTCTATATGTTGTGTGTGTTATAAAGGACCATGACTGAGGCTAATTTTCCATTTTATTTTATTTAAGTACTCAAACAAACTTAATTTGCGTCGTCAAACTCTGAGATGTTATTCCACACGCTCAGTCATTTAAAAATGTTATTTAAACATATGTTCGAAATCCTTGCGTTTCGGAATTGGGTCCGGTTTTTGATTCTAGGTGGGTGTTGATTGTGAAGATGTGATCTTGTGTGCTATGCCCTGATCAAAAACCACTCTCGGCTCCATGTAGTTTCTCTCCTACGGCATCTTTGGTCTCGCGCATCTTACTTGTCGCACAGATTAGTGATATGCCACCGTAATTCGAACATTCCTTCTTGACTCCCTTCTTATATATTGGGAAAATAGTTGAGGTTTTCCATTCTTCACGTATCTATTGAGTTTTCTATGATACTGGCCAATAGTTTGTTTGCTTCCTTTTTTTTTGAAATTCAGCTTTTAAATTGTTTAGATTCAATATCTATATTATTTTATCTTCCTGTGTCTACATCTCCATTTTCCTTTGCAATTTCGATTTTCCCTGTATTATCTTCTATCTCCACGGCCTTCAGTATATCTTGGATATATTTCTTCCATCTGAACCATTATATTATGCTATCTGTCAGTATTACTCCCTCCTTGTTTTGTATTTGTAACGTTGCTTTCATTTAATACCTTATAAAACAGTTTCTTGTTATTTTTGCCGTCTTTTTCCATCTTGAGCCTAAACTCCTCCCATGCCTTAGCTTCTGCTATTTTGACATTATCTTTAGCCGCTTCCTAGCTATTATTCTTCACTAGTTCTCTTCATTAGGTATTTTCTCCATGTGAGTCTCTTTGTTTTAATGATATCTTTTATTTGTTTATCCCACAAGCTGGTTCTCCTGACTGAGGTTTACTCCTCCTTGCGTTGAAATACCGCAGGCAATTGTAATTACAATTTTTGTAATAATCTTTAAAGGTCTTTCATGTTCCAATATCATCCATGGTAGTTTACTTTCCATCTATTGCGCTTCTATTTCTATTAGTTTAATATATAGCTCTCTTCTCTATCTTTCTGCAGTTACCAAAGAAAACATTTTTAAAAGTACCAAAAGCAAGAAAGGCTGCATTCTAAACTGTTGAATCAGCTAATAGCAGATGCATGTTACTCGTTAATATAAAAGCATGTTCAAATATTAATTCCAGATGGAATTTTAAAAACGGTTATATGGAGACCTATGACCAATGACTTTCAAAATAGTTTAAAAAAGTAACAGATCACTGTTATTATCTTAATGAATGGTATTAGCCGCACATATTCACTCATAAATATTGCCTAAAACAAGCATTGTCCCTAAAAAAATGCAGAATTATACCTAATTTTATTTTGAAAATAATGTAGCAATATATAAAACCATATAAAAAACCATTATTGTTGCAGTGATTAAGTACATCAAATATTAATATGTTCAATATAACAGGGACATCTTCAAAACTACAGTTTAGTGACTGCGTGCTGCTTGGCTTATAAATTTATTCCAACTTTCGCTCCTGGTTTAATTATATTCCGTTATCTGCGACCGCACCGCCAACATCGAAAATGTTCTATTTTCAACACGAAATAAAACGCGATAAGCGGTAAGTGATCCCGTTTATGGTTATCGAGTGATCGCGCTTCATTTCCAATTAACTAGTGTAGTTTCCAGAGATTTGTTTACACACTTTACTAAGTGCTGCTAAATGTATACTAGTAAACAAGATGGGGAAGTGAAGAAATGTATGGAAATATTGTTTTAAATAAAAACGAATAAAATAAATTTCTTTCTATAATACACACCAGTAGGTATGTACATCTGTATATCTAGTCTAATCTCAAAGAACGTTAAGCATATTCAGCATCTACAGTCATTGCCAAAAGAAAACATAAAATTATAAAAAATACAATTATAAAACTCGCCCACTTTTTGGACTAGATAAGAATATAATACTGATTTAAATCTTGCTTTGTTCAAGGCTTTGATATCCACAAGTAAGTGATTGTATATATTTATTATTTGTGTCAACACACTTTTGTTTATCACAGTTTTTATTGACAGATACGAATATTTCACTCCATGGGTACTGTATCCATGTTGTGGATATTGGTCACTAAACATAGGAAGAGGAAGGACAAGAGGACGGGTAAGTAAATGGTTTCTAGCAAATTCACCCCTACATGTCAAAGTCCTTTTAAGGGACAGTTGTACCAACTATAGTTAAGCCGTATCCGTTGTACAAACACGAGTCAAGGCACAGTTAGTTGACTATCAGTTAGCATCGGTTGGTAGTAATACAAAGCGTGCATTTACTAGAAAACGCAGGCACATAGTAGAAAATAAGCGTGAAAGATCTACATAAATACAAAGTTAGGGGTATTCATCGCAGTCTCCTGTTCTGAATATTTTTTTATTCTGAAAAGTATATTTGATCTCACACTTTACAGAAAAGGTATCAGTATTACCCTTATCTGTATTTAGATGATCATACCATGCACCAGGACTGCAAATATTAGGCGTAACCTTTATTGATAATCTTACTTGGGATGATTGCAGTTTAGTGGAAATGTCTAAATGTTAAATACTGTTATTTTTAAACGTCGATTACTAAATAATTCAGTGAGCTTTCAAACTTTGAGAATTATCTATTACATTATCTGGAGTTTCAGTCATAACGACTTTATGATACGCTGTCATGGGGTTCCAGTAGTCCCTCAAATGCGGTATTCCTTAAATAGAGAGCTGCCATTAAGTCTATAAACGACAATAGTCAGCTGACTTCTTGTAGGTATTATTCCATTTCGTCTTTGAATTATATGTTTTTGAAACTAGGTGTCCATATCTTCACAAAAATAAAGATAAGATAAGTCTAAATAATATGATTATAACATTAGACATCCTAGAACCAATTTAACCAAACATAATTTAAAGTTAACAGCAAATTGATTGGATGTTTTGAAGTAAAAATATGTAACAAACTTCCTACTGCTTCTAAGATTTAGTTATATGTCTTTCGCTCGCATCTTCAATAGTACGTCTTTGGTAGGTGGAAGCTGTTGTACTTGAATGGTCAAGTATAAATACTTCAACGCGACAACACCAGGAAGGCATTTCTACAATCATTATTTCTTTTCTTTCTTTTTTTGGATTGTAATTCTTAATTTCTATCTGTTGCACAATTATGTTTTTCTTTATTGACTTAATTCGCATTGTACAATTACTAAATAAAGCTCTAGTATCATTAATTCCTATGGCACTTAGAATTTCTCTAGTGAACCCGAGTAAATTCAGAAGGGGTTCAGGATTTAATTGTTCAACGACCGATTTGAGAATCAACGGAGTGCCTACCTCACTCCGTTGATTCGCAAATCGGTGGGATTATAATAGAGATTTAATTCATAGCTTACCTGTTTTGTCGTGCGACCAGTATTAATAAAAACATGCAACGCTGACTGTGTACTGGAATGAATGTGGGACCCAGAACGGAACCTCGGAGCACCCCAACTACATATATGAATTGAAAGTCCATTGCTGCTGCTGTTATTGTAATCTCTTTTGGTTCAATTATGGTATGTACATGATATATGTATTTCCTTTATATGGTCAAAATATTGTAAGCTTTCTTTATACTTCACTATTAGATGTATTATAGATTTTCTTTACTTTCTTACTTCACCCCACACTAAGAAACAAAAAAACTTAAGCTTTATAAAATTTTAAGAAAGAAACTTATTGTATTTTTTGGTGCATTTTATATAAAGCTTTCTATTTCTTCATTAAAATATATATTTATTCCCAGATAACACACAATATCACTACACAAACACTCTAATTACGTACACCAATCACTATTTTGATACCCATAACACCATCAAAATCACAAAACATATGCAACACATATGCAACTACGTTCATGATTTTCTCTGGACGCTAAAGTTATTTTCAAAATCGTGTAATACAGCGGCTCGAATATTCTGCGGTCAATTTATCGGCGAACCCATTTAATGCCTTGCATATATATTTGCATTATAGGCGAGTGCCATTACAAAGCGGATATACGAATTTTGATATTTAATGTTTTATGCGGTCGTATCGAATCAATGGAGCGTAAGTGTTGTATATAGTTTGCCTTGAAATAAATACAACCATCACCAGCTTATCTACGGCCATATACTGTGTCATAATTCTCGATTTTCGCGCAAACAATATCTCAGCGTCACATTAAATGCATCCGGTAAGTTGCGAAATTTGCATTTTTAATGGGGGTTTTTGCGTTTTTATTTAGAGTCCCGTTAATCTTCTTGTGGTGCGTTAGTGTGTACAGTTCCGATATTCCAAGTTTAACGAGATATGAAAGAGCTAATGGTGTGAAATCGTGAATTTATTTGAAATATATGTAATCTCCAGTCCAAACAGCATAATTTCTGGTTAAATTTTGATTAACGATAAATGTAAACAAGAGTATTTTTCAAAATTACAAAATTATGTACACTCCAGTGAAACAATGTAGTACTGCCCCATGTTATACAAATTTTTAAAGTTTTGCCAAAAATGTTAAATAAAAAGGTATTTTAGTTCATTGCAAGGCATATGTACTATGATGGTATTAAGTTATTTGTATCCTCCTTTGTTTCGTTGCTATGGCATCGGGTTTTCCTTTTTCTTAACAGCAGCCATATTGTTTGTATCCTTATTAGAACAGAGCGCACTTTACCTTATTTGTTGGTGCGTACATCTATCACGAAAATGACGGAAAAGGGTAAAGGCAAATTTAATTTAATAAAAAATTGCTGAATCCTATTGACAGTTGCAATTTACAATTAAACAAGAGTACTCATTGTGGTATCTAGACCCTAAATTTATAAGAACCACAGACAGAATAATCTTGGGTTGGTATTGTAAACCTACATCATCGGGTAGATATTTGAATTATCTCTCGAACCACCCAAATAACCAGAAGCTGAACACTGTTATCGTGATTAAAAATAGAGTGACTCGTATCAGCAGCACAAGACCAACATATATTTTAATTTTTTTTGTGCCTTATTGTCATGAAAAATTACAAAATTTTGTGGACAAAGCTAACAATAAGTAAAATTACAACTAAACAATAGGTACCACAAACAAACAAGTAATACATAGTGTTGACACACTGTGTTGTCACAGTGTCACAGTGTTGTCAGATAAGTGTAAAAAAAAACAAAATACAAAGATTTAAATTTAAAAAATTTACCCTCCTCCGAAAAAGTCGTCAACTGCATAAAGGGGTTTCATTAGGAGGGATGATTTAGCCTTCCTGCGGAATTTTACATAGGTTGATATCGATCTAAGCTGGATTGAGAGATGGTTGTACAGCTTGATTGCGTTGTAGATGATTGAGGTTTTAGTCAACTCTGTACTTGGTAATGGAAGATAAAGATTGTGATCTAAGCGTCTTCTAACGTAGTGTCGTTCAGGTAGATCAGAAAGATGTTTACGAACTAGTGAGACGGTTTCAAGGATGAATAGCGCAGGGAGAGTTAGGAACATGTAGCGAATTGCCCATTTTTGCAGTTTAACTATCTAAGAGTGTCATCGATAATAAAACCAAGGAATCTGACAGATGGAACTATATTGATAGTCTCATCATCGAAAACACATGGTTGCTGCAGTGCACCTTTATACAGTAGAATCACGGTTTTTACTTTATTATAGCATAGACAATTTGAATTGCACCACTTTTTCATAATGGTTAAGTCGCTGGATATAACCGATTGAAGGTTTACTTTGTTAGGGCTGCTCCAAGTGATCCTAGTGTCGTCTGCGAAGAGACATAGGTGCCTGCTGATCTTTAAATTGGTGATGTCATTGATGAACAGAAGGAAAAGTATTCGACCAAGCACTGAGCCTTGCGGAACGCCAGAGTCAATTTCCATACACGATGAGGAAGATCTATTCGCTCTCACGATCTGTTTTCTATTAAAAATGTAAGAGATTTGAACCATTCCAGAGGAGTACCACGAATCCCATAGTAAGATAATTTCTTTATTAGGATGTCATGACTGACACAGTCAAAGGCTTTGGAAAAGTCCCAGAACACAGTTGCTGTAAAGTGCTTGTTATTTATATTCGTGAAGACTTCATTGAAGACCGAGAACAAGGCATAGGCTGTACCTGAATTGGACAAACGTTATAATTTTGAATTTTTTAAGAAAAGCCATTAGTTGTTTTTATCAATCTCTCAATAATTTTAGATGAAACTGGGAGTGGAGCAATTGGGCGATAATTACTAAGATCATTCTAATCACAGCCTTTATGAAGAGGGATGATAATAGCTGTTTAAAGACATTGAGGAATAATACCATCCTTGTAACACAAAGAAATAATCCATTACTTCCAAGCGAAGCTATAAAACAAAAAAAAACGATGTAGCGAGCTAACAACTGTTCTAGATTTGTAAATAAAAAACTAATAAACAATAATTCGTAATAAAAAGGCATAATATAAGGTGTAATAATCTTATTTTATGAATTAACAAGAGTTCTCGTGGTCATTTAATGCTGTAATCGTATTTTGCACTATTGCAATACTCGCGAATAGAACTAACTGGAAATTTAACAGCAAGTAAATCACGAGTAATTTTTGCGGAATATCCACCATAATATAGTTTTATTATTTGTACTTTATCGTCAACTGTATAGTAGTCCATTAATAACCCCTTAACGCACAGTTTTCAAGGAATAAGTCCGCAAGTATACACCGTCCGTGTATGTCATGCAGCTGCGTATTAAACGGTTAACGCTTCTTGAGAAATTACAAGTGACTAAGAAGCAGGCCTACGAAAAGTTTATAGCAGTTTTGGCAACAAAGATGGCCGCAAGCCTAAAGTACCATGCAGCACTGCGACCAACCATGAATAAATGAGAAATAGAACTCCACAATGGAATTAATGTTGGCAATAAAACTACGAAAAACGTAATGTTTAATGTTGAAAATGCGACCAATCTCCAA